>NIPM01000460.1:74190-128029 GCA_002738285.1 Holacanthella duospinosa | reverse complement strand
CTTAGGGTCTTAGGGTAAAAGTGTCTTAGGGTGAAAGCGACTTATGGCGAATGGTGAAAAAACTTAGGGTCTTAGGGTGAAAGGCTCTCAGGGCGAAAGCGACTTAGGGCGAATGGGTCTTAGGGTGAAAGCGACTTAGGGTGAATGGGTCTTAGGGTGAAAGCGACTTAGGGCGAATGGTGAAAAAACTTAGGGTCTTAGGGTCTTAGGGTTAAAGTCAGTTTAAAATATAAATAGATTTTGGCCGCCATGTTGATGCGAATCCACTACCCAACATAATACTGTCAGAGGTCAAGTTGACCACTTATATTCCCTCATAACCAGCAAAACGACCTCTCCAAAAGTTACTCAACGCGCCTACGCGAGTATCTTTTACGTACAAACTTTTTATCTGCGGTGACCTATAAGGTTAAAGTGAAATTCTTCCATGCTACCCTCGTCAACCTCTTCAAATTCATTCCCACCATTTATGAAAAGCGATCAGTTTAAGCAGGTTTAATAACGAAAGTTTATTTAATCTGCTCGATGGGTTTAGAATGCAAGTTCATATCTTTCACATTATTTATTTCCATTTTCAGAATACTCGACTCCCACTGCTGGAAATCGACTCTGACTCCCGTTTACTTAAGCATCATCTTATGAGTCATGGCGAACACTAAATGAAAACATGCAAAACCTTCCCATTATCCCACTCCTGAATCTATAATTTTGTACAACTTTAAATAACGACCGTGGAGGGTATCTTGGACGAATAAATCAACCTTTGTCGGCGTGTAAAAATAAAGTTTACAGGCGATACAAAGGAACATCAAACTACACAAACGTCATTCATTGAAAAAGTCACGACTTTGAAAAATGGCAAAACACGTTTGTCCATTTTGCGATTATTCCTTAGTTGAAAACGGGAAGGTGTTGCGCTTCAACGGTGGTCTATCTGACGACGAGGGCCATAATGTACATCAGTCCTGCTACGCCATGCCGGGACCAAATGACATACAGGCGTTTCAATGCGTTGTTTGCGACAAATGGGCATCGGAAGTTTTCGTGTGAAGTTATGTTTCTGGGCAACTGGCTGACAAAATTATGGTGGGGGAAGTACCACTGGCAACCGTATTTGCCGAAGACAGACCCTACGTTGAAACCAGAAATTTCTCCTTCAGTACATCTTGCAGAAAAGGAGCCTACAAGTGCTTTGCCTTCATCATCACGTCATCAATCAAATTCTCCCTTCCTGCATTCGATATCATCTTTGGTGTCCAGAATGCGGTATTCCGTTTCCAAGTACGATACGGAAATCAGACCACATGAAAACTCACCACAGTTGAAGGTGAATTTTTGTGCGTTTCCAATGCCAAATTGTACGTCCACATTTAACAAATGACAATCTTAAAAAACATTTAAAGAAATATCATTAATATTCCGCGGAACAGAATACAATCTAGCTATAAAAAGTTCTGGATGGTACCCAGAAAAAGAACCGTGCTTATGCTTGATGCAACCTAGCATAAAAAGCCCTTAGATGGGACCCAAGTAAAAACCCGTGCAACTGGATGCAACCAAGCCTAAAAAGCCCTGGATGGAACCAAGGATAAAAACAGTGCTTAGGCTGAATATAACCCAGCTTCAAAACCCTGGATGGAACCCAGTCAAAAAAACCGAATTTTTGAAGCTGCATTCGGAGAAGGGTCCACGTCCACGCCTTGTGCAGACTTGTTCTGGCAGACACTTCGAAAAGGTATTTATGAACTATTATCAAAATTTCAGTTTGACCTGCTTATAGGTCAACGCAGAGAAAAAGTTTGTAAGTAAAAATTACTCGCCAGTTGAGTTGAGCAACTTATGTAGAGGTCATTTTGCTGGTTATGAGGGAATATAAGTGTTCAACTTGACCTCTGACTTCCGAAGGTCACCGCAGAGAAAAACTTTGTAAGCAAAAGTTAGTCGTGTCAGGTTGGAGTGTAGCAAACAGTGGCCACAAAAATTTTCTAAGTTTTTTAACATTATATTCCCCATCTCGGTTTTTTCTAAGTTTTTTTCCATAAGGATATGTACAAAATATTTTTTCTCAGTATAATGTTAAAAAACTTAGAAATTTTTTGTGGCCGCTGTTTGCTACACTCCAACCTGGGGATCTAATGTTAAAACTTAGAAATTTTGACGACCCTTCTTAGGTTAAATCCAATCATTCTTGACCTCAGAAGGTAACCACAGAGAAAAATGTCATTAGGAATAGTTGGTCACTGAATGATTCCAGACAATATTTGTAGAGGTCATTTGGTCGCTTAAGAGGGTTTGCTACATCGATGCAAAAAAATTTTCAAAGCACATGACCCAAAACGTAGTGACCTTTTAAAGGTCACAGGAGAGAAAAATAGTGCTGAGAAAAGTTGTTCACCTGCTGATGCTAAACAACATTTATAGAAGTAATTTTAAATGTTTTCACAAGTGGCCTGACCTTTGACCTCAATAGGTCACCACAGAAAAAAATGTCATTAGGAAAAGTTGGTCACTCTAACATTCTAAGCAACATTTGTAGATGTCATTTGGTCGCTCAAGAGGGAAGCACAGATGGATAACGAATTTTTTTTTCTCGGAGGATCTAATGGGAGGATCTAATGAGAAAATATTGGGTCCCCTTTGGTGCAATCCAACGAAAATCTTATGCCATTTCTAGTTTTGACTACTATGTAGACATTTGAGCAGTTCAGTGCCAAAAAGACCCAGGCAAATTTCAAAATAAAATCAAGAAAACGAAAGCTACGGAGAAAATTCAACAAAGGAAACAAACGAAAGAAATGTACACAAAAATTAGAAATCAAATCACCACTTGAAACATTCAATATCCTTACGAACAACGAATGAGCAAACTGGACAAGAGTGAAGAATGTTGTTGGTGGAAAGCTAACTTCTTTTATTATACCTCTAACTGACATTTGGGATACCTCATAAATAAAATGGGTGAACGTTCTATTCCACCCACAGAGTTGTGCATCATTTGCGAATTTGGTAAGCGTAAACTAGGAACTGCATTTTAGGGGTAGTGTTCTCCATGACTCCTAGTTTGATATGAATCAGTCACTGACACTGGGTGTCATAACTGATTCTCTAAACTTTGGAAGTGGACTCTGAGTCAGAATCATGACTCCTTTGACTCACGTAATACAAAATTTAAAAACTCTAGAACACTATGGCTCAGTCGAGATAAACGACGTCCAGAGCGGAATATTTCCATAGTCGGGAAAAATCATTGATAATAAATACGGGATATTCATGACACAAATCAATCAATTCCATATTTTTTATAGCTATCCGGCATTTTTATATTATTATTTTATTAAAATGATAAATTTTAACATCTCAAATGCTTCCCATATAAACAGTTTTAATCTCATGTTTCGTTACCGTAGTGTATTAATTCTACAAAATAGGTTTTGTTGTATTAAATTTCTTCAAAATCGTTGGTCATACAACTTTTGTTGTTTAAAATTGAAATAGAATTTGTCAAGAAATTTTTTCAATGCATTTCAAATTTGTCCACGCTATTTATACCAAATATTTTAATTTTTATTTATTTATTGTTACATTTTGCACATTTTTGGAATAAATTGGGTGTCACCTGAGCTGAGCGCAAGCCAGTGGAATTTAGATTTTTGCCGACATTTGGTTCTAAATATTTCAAGTACTCGTCACGTTGCTCCGCCTTTACAAGACTTTAAACGTCAAATTCGCAGTTTTGCCACAATTTTCACAGTTTCGCAGAATAGCTCGTCTACAAAATAAAAGACAGTCGGTAGCTTTCCACCAACAATACTTTCAAATATTTGAAAGTTATATTCAACTGAACTCCTCTCTATCCTCCAACGATCGTTCTCCTAGAAATATGCTGTTACTACATTTAGATCAATTTAAATTGCCGAAATTATGAATCGGACCAATTTGTTCGACTCAGAAGCAACTTAATTTTTAAATTTAAGTTTCTAACTTAGTTTTAATAATTATAGACAAATAACTTAACCCCCACGCACTGCTTGTGTTTACATTTGTGGAACCATTTTTCTACTCGAAACCGTAATTAACCCATGCTGTCCCCATCTATGACCTTCAACTATTATGTTCTCAATCACATTTTCTGCCGCAAAAGTAAAGCTTTAGACTCCAAGGAAGCTCCAGGCGTCGTCAAATTAGAAAAGCCATTAGACTTAAGTGTTGTAAAATTTTGGTCCATAATAGCCTGACAGTTCTCAAATTTGTGGAACTATTTCCAATCTTACCGTATTGTTCGAACTCGGTGTACCGCGAAACGTGATTACGAAATTACAAACTAAGGAAAACCTTTGATTATGAAATCAAGGGAATTGAGAACCTAATAACTCAACAAAGTCAATGTAAATCATAAATTCGATTAGCGAATACTGTAGGACTCTACTACAAACAAGGTGACATGGAAATTTAATACAAGCTTGAAGACAGGGACAAAGTCTAATGAATATTATTTTATAACTGATCAGTATTATTTAAACAAACTTAAATTAATTATTTAATTGTGAAATACCTACCACTAATTGTAGTTATTTCGCAATCAATTGAATTACGAAAAATAGTCAATGTTTTAGCTAATGATTAAAACAAATGACTAATGATTGTCATTAGAGTTCTACCGAAGCTTCGGCCTGCCGAAGTCTTGCCTTCGGCCGGACCTTCGGCCCAAGGTGTTGATGTGTGGTGTCAATCGAAAGGTCTAGTCTTTAGCGTATACAAAAAAATACTCTTAGAATTTAATATAAGTTTATTATATTTCGTTTCACTTGCCTTCCAGAAATAAGTAACATTTTAAAAGCCACGAGAATTTCAAACTTTAAAAATGAGCCGTGTTTCCTTCATACTCTTCAATTAGTAATCAAAGACGCCATTTCACCCCAAAGAGCAGTAAACGACACGTTAGCAATTTGCAGAAAAATTGTGGGACATTTCAATCACTCATCATTTTCAAAGCTCGAAGAAATTCAATCTCGGCTTGGTGTTAACGCTAAAAAATTGGTACAAGATGTTTGAACCCGTTAGAATTCGTCTTATTATCTCCTGGAATAAATTTTAAAACAAAAAGAAGCTCTCTTGATTTATTCGGGGGAATCTGATCTTCAAAAACTAACTACTAACCAAATGGTCCCTTGTGAGCTCAACACTCACTTTTGAAACCTTTGAGGAGATTTCTTGAATTTGACGATGGCCACAGTTCTAGACCCGCGCTTTAAACTTAATTTTTTCCCTACGGATAAAAAAGAATTAATCAAACCATATTTGGTGGAGGAAATTAAAAACCGATTGGAAAAAATTCAAAATCCAAACGACCATTAAACTCAAGGTCAATCGAATATCGCGACAGATACCGAAGTTGATATTTCTCAACAAACTCATAATTCATTTTGGAACTCCTTCTTGGAGCTTAGCGGAGGCAATTTTCATTCTGTTGACTTATTAACTGAATTGAAAGCCAAAATCGAAAGTGATATCAATACCTATTGGGCAACCCAACCAATGCTTCTTTCTTGGAAAGAACATCCTTTAGTATGGTGGAAATTGCACTCTCCAATTTATCCTCCTTTGACTCGTATAATGAAAATATTCTTATCCTCTCCTGCAAGTACTACTTCAAATGAACGATTATTTTCAGAGACTGGGAATATTTATAAAACGAAAAGTAATCGACTTTCTTCTCAGCAAGGTCAGGAATTGACTTTTCTTCACCACAATATTTCTCGTCTTAACTTTAAATATTAACTGTGGTATTAATAAATGACTCCTTGACTTGCGTAACAGTACGTGATTGGCTAATAACAGGTCTGAGCTCGTACCTATACTTGGATATGCTTTGTATTAACAATCAAATCCAGTCACCTACTCAGAAAATCACCTACTCAGTTTAGCCTAAGTAAGACCACTTGCCGAATATATATTGCCTTATCCGTACCTGACATATGTTAAAAAATATGACAAGTGCAATTTGCAGTGAATTTGAGATCGAAGATTGAATTTTGTAACCACACAGGATGTGTCGATTAACACGGCATGCACTGCACTTCATTGGTACTAAGCCTTCCTACGCGATTTCCTTTTCTTACCATCATCATTTACATATTAATCGAATCCTTCGCGATGTTAAAATTTTGCCATCATCCTTACTGAGGTGACAAATTTATTTACTTATACCCTCAGCCTTTGGATCCCCACAGCCCTCCCGTGTGTTTCCGCCGATTTCCCGTTGGTACCCCCAGCCCTCCCGTTGGTTCCCTCAGCCCTCCCATTGGTTCCCCCAGCCTTCCCGTGGAGTCCCGCAGCCGTCCTATGGATTCCTGCAGCCCCCCATGGGTTCCTGCAGCTCTCCCGTGTGTTTCCGCAGCCCTCCCGTGGGTTCCCATCGCCCTCCGGTAGGTTCCCGCAGCCCTCCCGTGTGTTCCCACAACCCTCTTGTGGGTTCCCGCAGCCCTCCTGTGAGTTTTCGCAACCCTCCCGTGGATTCACACAACCCTTCCGTGGGTGTCCGTAGTCTTCCCGTAGGTTCCCGCAAACCTCCTGCGGGTTCCCGCAGCCCTCCCGTGAATTTCCGCAACCTTTCCATGGGTTTCCGCAGCCCTCCCGTGTGTTCCAGTAGCCCTCCCGTGAGTTTCCGCAGTCCTCCCGTGGGTTCCCGCAGCCCTCCCGTTGGTTCCCGCAGCCCTCCCTTGGGTTCCGGCAGGCCATCTGTGGGTTGCCGCAGCCCTCCCGCGGGTTCTCGCAGCCCCCACTGGTTCCCGCAGCCCTCTCGGTGGTCTCTGCACCCCTCCTTGTTTAAGCTTTTTTAGGTTTGAAGGTATGCCAGTTTTTAAGATCTATTTTTGGTTTTATATTAGGTTTTTTAAGATTTTCTTTAGGTTTTTATTTTATTTTTTTTTTAAGTTTTTGTTTATAGGTTTGTTTTAGGTTTTTTCAGTAGCATACCTTCAAACCACTTCTTGATAATCTGTTCTCCAAAATATCCAGACGATCTAAACTCATTTTACCTATTTTTTAACAAAGCACAATAGTCCAAATAATACTACTGAACCATTACTTGGAAAATGCTAAGTAAACGTTGTTTTTGAGTACAAAGTCATACCTAGGTTTTGATTCGTAATACAAATCTAAATACAAGGTACGACTTCTTAAATACTTAAGTACGACTTGTTACTTCAGTATCAGCTTGAACTTGAACATTAATTCTTAATATGAATTTTTCTAATCCAATCACATACTCTTACTTAAGTACGGTTTATTAATATGGCAGTAAGAATCGAATTTTTTTATCGATCTAAAATCCAAACCCTAAATAAGCTTAAGGCTTGCTTAAGATTTGCTTTAGAATAAAATTTATACTGTAAATAAACTCATTTTTTATTTTTAAAATTGTTATTGAAAATTGGGTAAACAAATGTTAGAATTTTAATGCAGAATCCAATTCCTATCAGAATTACCTTTCGATTGATACCCCACATCAAAACATTCGGGCGAACCTTCGGTGCATGTGCAAGTGGCGAATCCGGAGCTTTGGTCTTCGGCTAGTGGCCGAAAGGTACCCTTCGATGGAACTCTAATTGTCATTACCCGCTCCTAAACTATTGCCTTCTGTCGATTTGTTGAATGTAGGCTAAGAACCCTCCACTTGTTTTACGCGCTGATTGAGTTCTTTCAAGTGTGTAGTAGAGTATCGCATAACTGTGGCTCAGGAGTTGAGTTGACTAACAATATTTGTGAGTTTGACTCTGACGCTGACTCACTATAACCAAAGAGTCAGAGAGTCGACTCGGAGAGTCGTTGACTCTTGACTCTTAATATTGAAGTCTGACTCTAAGTCAACTCTTCAGGAAAACAGTCAACTCTTTATAACCTATGCATAGAACATTCCATTCCATCTCATGAAATTGCATCAGACACACTAATACAGGGTGAACCAACTTAATCCGGGCCGTAGAAAGTCGCTTTCACCAAAAAAAAATTTACGACAGCAAATAAATAGCGCGAAATACAAAAGTTGTAAGGAATGAAGTTAGCGTGTGTTTGAGAAAACATTCCTCTGCAAAAATTAATTTATTTAAACAAAGACCATTCTGTAATGCTGAAAGATGGGTAGTTGAGAGAATGAGCAACTAGAGGAATGGGGTACGATCCCTTGGCATCTCTTCCACCTGACTCAACAGAGAACCTGCCGACCCCTCCTCTCTCTGTCTCTCTGCTTTGCTCCATTGCTTTGCATCGGAACAGATATTTTATAGTGATTACAATAAAATTAACTTCACTTCCATCATTTACTATTGTCTATCGCCTGCCCCAAGCCGTTTTTGGTGAAAGGCGAAGAAAGAAGGCCCGGATTAAGTTGGTTCACCCTGTATAACGCGTGTATTAATTCATCAACTTGTCGTTTGTGATTTTCTCTGCTATACAAGTTTTCACTTTTTATTTACATCGACTTTGTTATCTTTCCAATTCTTATGAAATGAAAGAATGGATATCCAGTAAGTTATTGTACTTGACGAACTTCCTGAATGCGGATCTCAATAAACTAATCCAGTGAATCAACAAGGTGTAGTACAACATTTTACAGTTGTCGAGGTTAATAATAAATAAACCTCAATATCCGTGTAATTATTGCATCTAGGTGAACTTAATTAATATACAGTGTGTATTATTAACGAATGAACGGGGATACTCACTCTAACCAACCCTCACCCACTTCCACCATCAGTTATGGGCAACAAATCTGGCTACGGGAGTGACTTAAACAGGAAGGGTTGATACATTGAACGATTATATCCAACGCTTTTCCATTCCACACTTCCACGCATTCCCTTGTTAAGTCTAACAGATTACCTCTCGTTAATGAATCATTTGTTCGAAGTGTCCAAGTGTTCGATCCATTCCCAAAAAATGATTCAGTCGATCCTAAAACCTTTGTCTTACATTTCGCAGCATCCATTATTTGCTGATATGACTCGTTTGGATAGCGGTAATGGAATTTTATAATAATTACACAAAGATTTGGCGGAAGTCCTTTGGTTCGAATAAATACGCCGCAAAAAACAAAAGAAAACTCAAAATTCACTAATTCGCAAATGACAGAAATTATTAATTAAAACTTATACCGGTTATCAAACAAATTTTGGTTTTCATCCTTTACTGCTCGACTTCAATATTACAACAATAAAACAAAAATTTGAACATGAAAGTGTGAATCGTTGCCCATAACTGATGGTGGGATTGGGTGAGGGTTGGTTAGAATGGGTATCCTCGTTCATTCGTTACTAATACACACTGTAGTTAATAGTAGGGACGTAACGAATACCGGTATTCGGCCCAAAAACGAATAACGAATATTCGGCCGAATATCTCATACTGTGTCAGTATCGAAAGGTCTCAGCCCCAGGATTTGCATTCATGCGTCAGAATTACGTTATGATGAATACCGCAGATTTTATTTTTAAAAACTTTCTTCAAAGCAAAGTAAGTTTAATTTAATCTGGTACTCATAGTTGAGTCGAGGCAAATTGTGATGTATGACTCACTTGAGATTACAGAAACATATAGCACTTCTAAATCGCTGTCTTTTGACATTTTAGATAATTACTACTAGCGAAATTTCCATGAGATTTTTTTTATCAGAAATTTGAGATTCTAACTGTAATGTATTGAATTGTAGACAAGAAGTTTTTCTGCACAATAGTAAATTTATTAGAGAGCTAATAACTCAAAAGTAACAAGAATATTAAGTACACACTACTTGCAGAGAAAAGTAGTGCTGGGTCTTATATAAGGATCTTTATCATTGGCTAGGAAGCCTAATGGTTTCGAAATAGAACAGAAAGGCCACTTGTTCAAACAAAGTGAATATAGAAATTTAAATATTAGGTGTAGGTCTGGACCGACCTAATTCACACTCTCGGTTTGAGTCTGAGTTTGTTGTAACTTAAGAGGCTAAAATATTAAGTCCAGACCAACATTTGGCTTGATTGGTTGGATGCTTAGATTAACCACCAGTAAAATTTAAGAAAACTAGTTACGATTTTAATACTTTAGATGACCACTGTTTCCTAAACTTCCGGTTTCATAAAAATGATATGCTAAAATTATGAGAATGTTTATATATAAATTAGCATCCACAGAAAATGAATTAACTGACTGTTCCTACCGAAACAGCCAGATCGTAATTTCGAATTTTTTCAAAATTCAACCTTTTTCAGACCCAATACTTAATTAATTATTAAAAACATTACGTAATTTACAATTAAAACTAAAACAAATGAAACTAAAACTTAAATATTGCTTATAAACAGAAAAAAAAAAAACTCTTGGTTTGGACTTAATCTCAGACCTAAGTGAAAGGGAATTAGGTCTGGAATTAAGTTTTTGAAAGACGGACTAAGTCTTGAGGAAGGAGAAAGTCCTTCTACGTCACATATTTTTGGCGCGAATCTCATAATTAGGTCTGGTACAGACCTAAACTTAATATTTAAATTCCTCTAATATCTTTAAATAAAACGTAATACAAAGTCCAAGGGACAAGAAATAAATGAGTCATAATACCAAAGTCGAGATTGTCTTTTTCCAATACTTTCTTTCTTCCAAACCAGAGTCAAGATACCCGATTCCGAACCCCAGCCCCAGCCACCAATATATTTCCAATCGGAACCAGTCGGAAATATACAGTACAGTTTGCTTCTATGGTAGAAAGTTTTTAAAGATTAGTTTTCTTTAGGTTCTTTTTTATTATTTTAATCTTTTTTAGGTTTGTTTTTTTAGCTTTTTTTTTATGTTTTTCAAGATTTTTTAGGTTTGTTTTTTTTAGCTTTTTTTTAGGTTTTTGAAGATTTTTTAGGTTTGAAGGTATGCCAGTTTTTAAGGTCTATTTTTGGTTTTATTTTTGGTTTTATTTTTGGTTTTATTTTTGGTTTTAATTTTGGTTTTTTAAGGTTTTCTTTAGGTTTTTATTTGTTTTTTTTTTAAGTTTTTTTTTAGGATTTTTAGTAGCATACCTTCAAACCTAAGAAAACCTAAAGAAAACCTAAAAAAAAATAAAAAAAATCTTAAAACTTGGCATACCTTCAAACCTAAAAAACCTAAAAAATAAAACAAGAACAAAAATGAAACCTTAATAAGCAAACCTAACAAAAACAACAACGAAAAACAGAAAAAAAAATTAAAAAAAAACTCTGCTTTACAAGTAAACTGTACTGTGTGTTTTTCTACTGGTTCCGAGGAGTTGGGTTTTCGTGGACACTGCTGGGATGTCGGAATGGGGTATCTTGACTCTGGTTTCTTCCAATCTGAATTGCTGTTGTCACTGTGACGTTTTAGTTCACTTGGATTCATGTTCAAACTCGCTCATTTCATGCTTGAAATATTCGGCCGAATATTCGTCCGAAGATTCGGCATGAGACCCCGAATACGAATATCTGTATTCGTCGGAAAAATAGGCCGAATATTCGGCCGGACGAATATTCGTTTCATCCCTAGAATAACAAAGCAATAAACTAGACGAGTAAGAACTTAATTTTAATTAATTTAAAAAACTGTCATCTGAATCTAGAGTCTACTCTTTGACTCATAACTCATTGACTCTGACTCACAGTCTAAAAACCCAAAAGAGTGAGTCGACTCCCAAAAATTTAAACTTCGACTTTGACTCACTAAACCGAAAGAGTCAGAGAGTCGACTCAGTGAGTCAATGACTCTGACTATAATGTGAGTCATGCGATACTCTAGTGTGTGAGCAGTAGGGAGGGCAGCGGGCGGTGGGCAGTAGGGATGGCGGAATGTTAACTAAATTGCAACGTTGGATACGATTGGATAAATATCCGTACCTGCGGGAAATTGAATCAGACAAGTTCGTGACACTGCAGCTTATGGCTTTCATGAAACCTAGAGCTTCAATCGCGACATATTTTGACCTAAACTTTTTTCATTCGACAGAATAAGCGATTTGAAGCAAAGTCGTTGAACCTTATAAATTCCGTTACATAGGGGACATTGACACTTTTTAGAAAAACGGTTGTATAAATGTCCATACAGGCGGTATAATGGTGACGCCACACTTGCTGGCAACTTTTTGTTGCGTGTTGCGTTAACGTTTTTCCGCAGCACCAGGTAACTTTTTTCTTGTATGTTCACACATAAAGTGTTGAGTTCACACAAAGTGTTGAGTTCACACACAGGAAAAAATTTGAGAGGAAGTTACCTTTGCATACACAATCAACTTTTGATGCGGCTAAGCTCCCTTCTTCCAAAAATCAACCAATCAAGAAGAAGCAACTTTTTCTGTTTCGAAAAACAGTCGGACAAAGCTGGAAAAAAAAGTGATGCGCATCAGGTTTTTTTACTGCCGAAAGCGAAGCAGCTCCCTAGTGTGAATGTGCAGTTTTCTGCTGCCGCCTCAAAAAAGTTGTCATAGGGAGTTGCAGCAGGGAGTTGTGTCTATGTGTGAATGCGCAACACGCAGTTTTTTGCCTGCCGCGTCACAAAGGTTGTAGCAACTCGTCTGGTGTGGCGTCACCTTAAGACCCCTCTGTACATTCTCTCATTGTGCATAATTTCTTTTATTTATAGGTCGATGCCCAACGTCAAATAAACTTATTTATTTATTTGTTGCTAAAGCTCAGCTTTGCCTATGCTTTGCTTTGAAACTAGAATCACTTGCGTATTGAAATATCAAAATCAGTTGACTCTTTCTCCGTAGAAGCGGCTGAATTTTTCTTTCAAATAACAGCGTGGAATTTTTTGACTGCTTCTTACTTTTAAATTTCAAAATAATTAGTCTAGATAAGTTTGTACCTCAAAATCCTCTTTCATACTCCCTTTTTTCGAGACTCCGAAAATTATTTTATTGAATACCAAATCCACTTCTTCTGCTGATAGCAAAACCTAGAACATAGGGGGTGTCAAAATAGATATTGAACCAGAAATATTCAATGTACTTCACTTTACTTGAGCATTCCCATCCTCATCTCGAACTAAATCCGCAAGTAGACAGAATATTCGAAATAGTTTGAATGCACTCTCTTGATCTAAAATGAAATCGCTGTTTGGGGAATTGATTTTAGATTTTGTGAGTGTCCAGCAAAGGTCATCGATGCGTCTTTCTAGTACGGATAAATCAGATCTGCTCAATTCCTCACTCATTGATGAGAAAACTTCTCTTGTCAGATAGTACTCGAATTCTGAAAAATTGAGGGCAGATGAACTCCTGAAGTCATTTATACCATTCTCAACTCCTTTGTTGTCCAATAAAGTTCCGATACTAGAAATGAAGACCTATAAAGTGTTTAAAATGTTGAATCTTGAAATCCAATTTCTTTTTTTCTTCAATTTTGCAAAAACAATATTTTATACGCCTGTTGTATACTTTATTTGTCCGTCGTCGTTGCTACGCTACCGCTTACGCCTGTTGTATACTTTGCTTTTTTCGTGCTTTGCCACGAGAATTGTTATAGGGAAGAAGAGAGTATCAATATATACTTTCTCAGAGTGTTGTTTGGTTGTTGTTTCGACAACAACCAGACAAAGTAAATGTTGTATACTCTATTTAGTTGATGTGTTGCCTTTGCGTTTTAAAAAGTTGAAAATAAAATAAAAATTTTTTAAACATTTGTGACATGCCAACAGAGTTGAAAAAATTTAAATACCTATCAATTGTTTTGATTTCAAAATACAACCTTTTTCTTCCGAAAAGTTGACACTGGTTGAACTTTTTCGAAAGACAACGATGACGCAAAGACAAAACAAACATTTCTAAAAAGTCAGTTATATACTTTCTCCTAGAAATTCTCGTGACGACGAGCAAAGAAAGCAAAGAGAAAAAATCATCAGACAACGAATGGACAAAGTATATATTGAAAAAATAACGAACGGAGTAAGTGATGGCGTAGCAACGACAACGAACAAATAAAGTATACAACAGGCGTTACTCCGTTCGTTATTTTTTCAATATATAGTGCGTCTTTTCCAAAACGCCTCAACTATAAAATATTTTTTCAAAAAAAAACAATCGAAATCAACAAAAACTATGTGGGAGTTTCTATGCAATTTAATTAATCTTACGTAGACACAATATCTACATGAAATACTGTAATTCAATTTACGTAAAAAAAAATTAATTTTCTTCAATTGAAAAAAAAATTTCTTTGTTTGTGCCGTCTCTCCCATCATGGTCGCCAGTGTTTTTGAAAAATACCTTGGTAACCATTTGATCGACTGAGGCGTTTTGGAAAAGATGCACTGTATACTTTGTCCATTCGTTGTCGGATGATTTTTTCCCTTTACTTTCTTTGCTCGTCGTCACGAGAATTGCTAGGAGAAAGTATATAACGGACTTTTTAGAAATGTTTGTTTTGTCTTTGCGTCATCGTTGTCTTTCGAAAAAGTTGAAGCAGTGTCAACTTTTCGGAAGAAAAATGTTGTATTTTGAAATCAAAACAATTGATATTTGAATTTTTTCAACTCTGTTGGCATGTCACAAAAGTTTAAAAATTTTTTATTTATTTTTAACTTTTTAAAACGCAAAGGCAACACATCAACTAAATAAAGTATACAACATTTTTACTTTGTCTGGTTGTTGTTGAAACAACAACCAAACAACACTCTGAGAAAGTATATATTGACTAGCCGGCGCTCGCCGCTCGCTTCGCTCGCGAGCCGGCTAGCGCTGCCGCGGGCGTCAAACTTTATCACAATAATGAAAAAAGTATTAGTCGGTATTCATTTTTTGCTTTATTATGACGTTCTGTGTCAGAGATTCTTCGCATTACTCTGTGCAATTTACTCTGTGATAGATGACCACGGGGCTTCCGCCAAATCTTTGTGTAATTATTATAAAATTCCATTACAGCTATCCAAACGAGTAATATCAGCAAATAATGGATGCTGCACAATGTAAAGCAGGGGTTTTACGATCGACTGAATCATTGTTTGGGAATGGATGGGGGACACTTCGAACAAATGATTCATTAACGAGAGGTAATCTGGTAGACTTAATTTAAGAAATGCATAAAATACGACAGTCACAAGGGAATGCGTGGAAGTGTGGAATGGAAAAGCGTTGAATAAATTTGGACATACTCGTTCAGTGTATCATCCTTCCTGTTAAATCACTCCCGTAGCCAGATTTGTTGCCCATAACTGATGATGGGATTGGGTGAGGGTTGGTTAGAGTGGGTGCCCCCGTTCATTCGTTACTAATACACACTGTATATTCACCTTGCGCTCAAACATACCGAGCAAACCCAAGAAAAACCAAAAAATTATTCCTAATTCAGTAAGAGGGTTGAGAAAATGCTCGTTACTTGAATCTTGAGGCAAGCTATGTTACCTCTTGGTAGTGTAGACGAAGAGAAAAGTGGTGTGGAAGGAGATCGCAACCTGAAAGAAATCTGTTGGAAGGAAAGTGACCTTTCTCCACTTTCCCCCTCTCTTCCACTACCCAGACGACAGACGCCCCCTTGAGGCGCCTGAAGTCTGGTTCCCATGCCTTACAAAATCTAGCATTTTCATACTCCTGGAAATCTGTGATTTCCAGGAGGGCGTAGAACTGTCTCCCTAGCCCTCGTCCCGTCAACATCTCTTCCAAGACAGTTTATTAGGAATCCCACTTTCCCAATTCACGTCCCGTGATAGTTTGACCTCTGACCTAACCCTGTCCCTTTGATAATTCCCCGAACCATTTCCCATACCCAATCCCAACCATACCCAACAAATCATTGGAAGCGGCGGAATTGCATACATGGGAATGTTAACTGCCGTCATGCCGTCACGAACCAGCCCTGCTTTCTGCCCTCGTGCCCTCTCAAATCAAGTCTGCCCTCATGCCTTCACGAATTAAGTCTGCTCTCCTGCCTTCATCGAGAGAGCAGGACACTTTGCCAATGTAAGGATCAAAGCGGGAGAAATATTCCGATGTAAATAAAGCGAATCCTTTAGAAATTTGTGCCGGAACAAGTGTTTAGACCCAGAGACAAAGAAGAAGGTATGAGAAACAAAAAAATTACAATGTACTTTCAAATTGTAACGTTGTATTTGTAAATATTTTACCGTTTATTGACAACTTGGAATTTTTTGATTAAAAAAAAACAAGCGCCTTTGTTTATGATTGCTCGCTGATTTAATTATTTTCGAAATAAAATTAAAATCAAGCCCGATCATTACGTTTGCATTGTAAACTAGGTTCCAATTCAAATACACAGAAATAGGGGTATAACTGAAATTAAATGTTTATGTGCGGGCAAGTCAATAATAAGCATTCGTAATAAGCTTCTCCATATCATTTTGGAAAGATGGAGAAGACTTACAGAGTATAGGAGTCTATGTTTCTCTATTCCTTGAGTTTGAGCTATGCTTGAATATGAGATTCTCCTACACGTGGTTTTCCCCAATTGAAGCAATTTTTCGCACTTTCATCATTATGATGATGTTTATCATACACAGTAACTTTCAACAACATTTGAATAAGAGGATGGACGCATCAGTCGGTCTACTCTGACCTCTTGGAGAACAATTCACTAACTTACTTAAGGAACAACCCAGAAGTCTGTTGAAGTTTGACAATAAGGTGACAAAATTAAGACTCAATAATTGTATTATTATGGTCACCGGTTGCAGAATCCACAAATTCGACACTACAGAGGGTTGCTGTGCCTTCCCTCCCGCGCGTATTTAAAATTTTGAAATTTTTAACTCACTCTTAAACACATTTTTACATCCAGTAAAATTGTTATTTTTTGTCTAGTGAGTCAAAATGCCAAAAAAAATAGACTTGGGAGTTGAGAATCAGGTTCGAGAGTTCTCCAAAGAGAGATTTTCAGACACCGTGCGTAAGTTGAAAAAGTTGGGCACGTTCATTTCAAAGTCCACGCTATCCAACATACTGAATTCAATTGGGAACCGGCGAAATCACAAGCAAGTTGGACTTTCTTCTCAAAATTCAGCATAACCAACACGTCCGTAAGATTCGATCAAAACATCTGATTCGTAAAATTGACATTTTAACTGATAGAGAAAATCCGCCGAGCCAGAATCAAATTTCAAAAAAATTGAACGTTTCAAACACACTGTCTGGATGACCATCCATGAAGATTTGAACAAAAACTTAAATGGAAGCCCCAAGTAAATGCGCTGAAGCAATCCCACATCGAAAATCGAAAAAAAAAACTGCCGAAAGTTATATAAGGGTCATCTGGCGGGTCAAATGTCCGAATATGTAGTAACAATCGACGAAGCTCTTTTCTTTCTACAAGACTTCGAAGGCATGACGCGGATTTACTACACCAGTTCATCGAAACAAGACACCGAATATTTTTGTCACTAGAAAGAAAAGCTTGTTGACAGATTCATGGTTGTTGGTGCTATGACAGGTCGGGGGACTGTGCCTTTAATAAAAGTTGGAGAAAAAGTGAAGGTAAACTCTGACTGCTATATTAAACATTTTTGAGACCTTTACTTGAAGAAGCTGTGGCTTCATTTTAGTCTGGCGAGTTGGACGAAGTTTTTTCCCATCACGACGCAGCTTCATCGCATACTTCAAAAAAACTACGGCTTACGTGGCAGATTTGAAGGCGAGACTTCGAATGACCATCATTCTGAAACAGTGTTGCGAAGAAAAAAAACATTTGTTTAAAACAGTGTTTAAAACATGTTTAAAACAACTTGTTTTTTAAAAAAAAAACAGTGTTTTAAACAAACTGAACCTTAGCTGCAATACACACAACTAATGGACGATAAAATCCCTATTTGCATTTTTTTTATTAATATTGCACTACGCATTAATCGATGTCTTGACGACTACCCGTCTAACAGGTTCTTTTATCGCTGATGTTACAATTCAATTTTTTTACATGTAGAACACTTCTTTAACAATTAAATACCAATTTCAGTTGTTTCTTACGTTAATATAGGTCGTGTGTGCTGTATTTAATTCTGAACTGGGATTTTCATGGTTAAAAACAAAACTTAAGAAAAAACGATTAAAAAACGGTTAAAAAACATAAAAAACATAAAAAACAGTTTTAAACAATAAAAACGTTTTTTATGTTTTTTAAATAAAAAACAAAAAAAACAGCAACACTGTTCTGAAATCAGGAATACCTGTAAAAAGCCCTATCACTTGTCCCATGTACTTTTTATGTTTCGGATTCCTCAAACAGAGACTTCATTTGCGAAGAGCATGAACCATGGCTGGGGTTTACAAAAATACTACAACAGAAATGGAATAATGTTTCCCAGGAAATGGTCCAAAATGTTTACGATTCATGGAAACGGCGCTTATTGTTAGTTAAAGAATCGCATGGACAACACATTGAACACACAAAATAAATTCACCGTCGAAAATTGTTCGTGTAGGATGTTTTTTGTCTGGCCAAATAAAACAAAAATAACTCTGTATGATTCAATTTTTGATGTTATGTATCCGTGTTGGTTCAACTGGTTGTTAGGTAAGTCGTAAGATTTCCAGCAAACCAAAATAATTATGGGCTCTGGAGGAACCAATGTTTGGATATATTGCAAAACCAACAATGAGATTCACCCCAAAATGGCGAGACCACAGGGCCGTATCCTACTTAAAGTGTCGCCGACGGAACATAACTTTTCCCAGTGTCTCATAATTGATGCAAAAATTAAAATTTACAAAATATTTCTATTAAACAAATTCAACGTAATTAGATTAATTCCAGTGAAAGATAGGTGATCTTTACACTAAGTTTATCTGAATTATTACCTTGTTTATAAAAATCTTTTAACCTGAACCAATCTTGCCCACACAAAAATAGAGTTAAGTCGTTAGTTGACATATTTTAGCAGATTTGATGAGCAAATTGTTGGTTGAGAGAATGAACTCAACCCCAAAACTCTAACACAATTACTTTTAGAAACTTTTCTTCACGAACAGATAAAAAACTGAACTGGAAATTACCCTTCCAGTTCCCAAAACAGAATATGACTGAGACAACTGAAGTGCATAAACTAAAACTCACTCAAAGGTCCTATCAATATCGTTTGCAGAAATGGGCATAAAAGAATAAAAAATTATTGCAGTGAATAGTCTCATTACGGAATTGAGTTAGTCAAGCAATACATTGGAACTAATATTTATTGTTTACGCTCAGCTAGAATTTTGCAAAAAAAATTTCTAAAATAACTGTAACTTTGCAGTAATTTTGCAGCAAATGTCGAAATAACAAATTGAAAATTTTTTTAAAGGTAATTTAATTAGGTAAACTTAGGTTAGATATGGATTACGTATCTGGCAAGCCCTACTGACGCTCAAGATAAAATTTCCAAAAATAAATAAATAAGTAAACTTTGCTAAATCGTTGAAAATTGATTATATTTTTTTTTTCATGGAATTTATCGTATGCTGTATTTAACAAATGCAACAAAAATTAATCAATTTTGAAACGGAAGTTAAGGGGCCAAAACATGCAATCACTATTATCGTACTTTTCTGGAGTAATATAAATAAAATTACAAATGCTTTTAGCGTTTACGTTTAGAAATTTTTTGAAAAATTTGACCAATAAGATTTGTATTTCACATGAATTTTATGATCGATTGAAATAAGTCCTACCCAAGTTCGAGTGGGCTACTTCGAGATGCAAATGTCGAATAAATTCATGCAAAACAAGCAAATTCGAAGCATAATTGTAGTGGAGAGCCAATAATTGACGCCATATTCTCAACCTACACAAATTTTTCCGATTAATTGGCGATCACTTTACCGCATTTTGGGATGAAATACTTCGCTGCAGTTGTTCCTTACTTTTTTATGCCCATATATGCAACTGATTTTGATGAAGCCCTTGAGAGAGTTTTAGGCGCGTTGTAGACGTAACTTTATCCTAACTCTTCCGTCACTCTTCGCGTTACCATAACGTCAACCGTCACTCTTAGCGCATTTAGAGGTTGTTTGATCACAACGCAGAGTTATTTTAACGCTAATCTAATTGTTAAAGTTTTCTTTAGAGGAGCTCTAAATTATCCGTGCGCTGTCGTAAAGTTGGTTGGCTATCAACTTTGTTTAAGTTAGATAAAGTGACGGGGGAAGTGAGGTGTTACGGTAACTGTAAATTGATTCTCTAAAGTGAAATATCACTCGACTCGTCACTCGAGCAACCATGGAGTTACAGTGACGTTAGGTATAAATTGAAATTTTAAACATCCTCAGAAGAATAATTCAGAGGAAGGATACGTTAGAGTTAGGTGTACAACGGGCGTTAGTCTATACACTCCAATTGTAAAAATTCAAATTCACAGAATTGAATAATTTGTAGCAGTTGCAGAGGAGATAATCTGGAAAAGAAAGGACAATCGATACTGAAGGTTTGCTTTCCTACTAGAATTTCCAATTAAGTACGTATATTTTAAACTGCTGAAGTTTAAAAACAAATTTTATACTAGTGCAGAATCTAGCGCTAAAACTAGGGTGAAACGGACCTGAAAAAACCACTTTCCATTTCTCTCCTGCCATTTTGAGGTTTATCTCATTGTTGGTTTTACAATAGTAGTAATCGTCCCCCTTGATCTGTCACGTACAGCCACCTTGACTAACTTTCCGGAATCTCAAACTAGCTCTTCCTATTATACATTAACCTTCCACATAATGACCTAACAACCTAACCCTAACGGAAACCTAACAAATTAAACCTAAAGAAAAACCTAACTACCTAGAAAACTTTACAACCTAACTATAAAAAAAATCTAACAAATTTAACCTAAAAAAATCTAACAACCTAAACCTAAAGAAAACCTAACCCTAAAGTAAATTAACAAACTAAACATAAAGAATACCTAGCAACCTAAACATAAAAAACTAACAACCTAAACCTAAAAAAATCTAATAACTAAACCTAACAACCTATACCTATCAACCTTAACCTAACAACCTAAATCTAACAACCTAGCCATAAAGAAAACCTCTAATTGAAACCTGAAGAAGACTTAATAACAGGGTTCGTGATAATTATCGGCGATAATTATCCAGCTTGAAAAAATCGAGATTCTTTTGATTTTTTCAAATCAATAAACGTGTTGCATATTTCACATATAATACTCATTAAAATAAATTCCATTCTCTTATCAATGACTTTTATGCATATGGTTGGTCTGTCGTCGATTGCACTTTTTTCGCTTTTAGAATAATTCTTACGGAAAAAAAAATAACAATGTTGCGTTTTGATTTTTTAGATACATAAGAATTAGATTTTATTATTTGTGTTTTTGATATTTGTGGAATTATTGCCAAGCAAAATGCCTAGACGGAAAGAGACTTATTTGGGATCACTTTATTTAGAGTAAGAAAGAGTATAATAAAGGCTTGTGGGCCAAGTGTAAAAGATATGGGAAATAGTTTCAAGGAATAATCGACAGCGTTAGACTTGCTTTTTCAGAATTCATAGGAAAATACACATGTTATCGAAAATAAATTTTTTTTTGATAATTATCAAAAAAATCGGATAATTATCAAAAAAATCCGATTTTTTTGATTTTTACGAAAAAATCAAAAAAATCACGAACCCTGCTTAATAACCTAAACCGAAAGAAAACGTAGCAACTTAAACCTACGGAAAACAATAACCTAAACCTAAGGACGTTGCAACCTAAACCTAAAGAAAGCCTAAGAATGTAAACCTAAAAAAAAACCTATACCTGACAACCTAGCCCTAAAGAAAACCTAACAAATTAAACCTAAAGAAAACTGAAAGAAAATCTAACTACCTAAACCTAAAGAAAACCTAACAACCAAAAGCTAAAGAAACCCTAACAGCCTAAACCCCGAAAGAACATAACAACTTTAACCAAAAGAAAACCTAACAATCTAAACCTAAAAAACCTAACAACCTAAAGCTAACAACCTCAACCTAACCCTAAAAAAACCAAACAAATTAAACCAAAACAAAACCTAACAGCCTAACTTAAACAATACCTAACATAAACCTAAAGAGAACCTAACAACCTAAACATAAAATCAACCTAACAACCTAAACCTAAACAAAACCTACAACTTAAACCTAAGGAAAACCTAATAACCTAAACCTAAGAAAAACCCAACTACCTAAAGTTGAAGAAAATATAAAAGAAAACCTAAAACAAAATCTAAACGATAGTTCAAAGAAAACTTTGTTTCCTCTTCATCCCATTGCTATATAAATATTTAAATAATATAATATAAATTCAAAAAAATTGAAAAAATATTTTTTATAAAATATATTTATAATTTTATTCAAAAATTTGACATGACCGCCAACGATGAGCGTTAGATTTGTTATCTGCATTAAAGTGCTGATCGATTGACGTTTACATTATTGAAATTCGGATCTCTGCCTTTAGGTAAGTCATCCTAAAAAAAAGTTTTTTTTTTTGCACAATTTTTCAAAATTTTTGTAAAATTTTACTTGACCGCTAACAATGGATGTCAGATTCGTAATCTACTCTCGAACCAAATAGCATTGAGCCCACGAAGTTCTCGACGAAAGGTGTTCTGTTTTTAATTTCGAGATGTGCGCGTCTTCTCATTTCAATTTTTAGGCTTTGAAGTTAAAAAGTTTAATTTGTGATTCAGATAATTCTTTATTCTTCGATTTACTTTTAGCTTGCCACCAAAAATTCAAATAGACAGAACCAAAGGTGAAAAAGTTTCTAATTATGTTGAAGGAGAGCGTATACAAGGAATTAGGCGGAAGACACCCAAGAAATTTCTGGAACAAAACTGGAATGTTGTCACCTTCTAAACACTTTTGGTGCAAGTTTTCATTGTAGAATACACAAGACTTTCATAAAAGCGATGAGAGATTTGTCCGATTACAGTGATTGTAAACGATTCAATTTGTTCTGTCTGATTATCAGGTGTATAGTTTTCGGTTTTTGATGGTAGAACTATGAATGAACTTTTTACCATAGATACCGATCCCTTCAGAAGTAGTTAGAGCTTTTTGAATTTTTTTCACTCCGTTTCACAAACCTCACCTATAAATATATTCAACCCAGATACTAAAACTTTCTCATAATGTATACCCACCACAATGCAGAGTCGGGCACGGCTACTAAGAAATTGCTCAAGATTCCCATGGTATGCGAAAAGTAGATTCATTATGAGAAGCAGACCAATACAAAAGAATTGAAAATTAGAAAATTTTGTTGGATAAATTTTCATAGAGGCAGAAAATTTTGTTGATTAAAAATTCATACAGCCAGAAATTTTTGTTGGATAAATTTCCACACAAGCAAAAAATTTTGTTGGATGAATTTTCACACAGGCAGAAAATTTTGTTGGTAAATTTTCTTCCTGTATGGAAATTTATCCAAAAAAATTTTCTGCCTGTGTGAAAATTTATCCAACAATTTTTCCAAAAAGTCTTGTGTATTCTACAATGAAAACTTGCACCAAAAGTGTTTAGAAGGTGACAACATTCCAGTTTTGTTCCAGAAATTTCTTGGGTGTCTTCCGCCTAATTCCTTGTATACGCTCTCCTTCAACATAATTAGAAACTTTTTCACCTTTGGTTCTGTCTATTTGAATTTTTGGTGGCAAGCTAAAAGTAAATCGAAGAATAAAGAATTATCTGAATCACAAATTAAACTTTTTAACTTCAAAGCCTAAAAATTGAAATGAGAAGACGCGCACATCTCGAACTTAAAAACAGAACACCTTTCGTCGAGAACTTCGTGGGCTCAATGCTATTTGGTTTGAGAGTACGTTAAATTTCCAGTCGATTAACGTATCACTTACCCGAATTCCCAAGATGGGGAGGGACTATTCTACAAATAAGTCAATTAAATAAAGTTATAGTTCTTTCATTGTCGAATGTCAATTTTGTGGGAAACAGATGCTAAGTAACAACGTGTTTGTAAATAAAAAACATGTTTTAATAAAAAGACTGTTTGAAATTTTTTTAAAGAAAAAAAACAAACATTGTTTGTACCTTCATCAAAATCATTCAGACAGAACTGTACGCTATGAATTCTGCATTACGTTAAATAAATAGCGGGTCTTATACCAAAGTACCTCAATATGAAATTGAACTCTATAAGCGTGTTTTTGTGGTTACATCTCGAGTTAGTTATTTCTGTAATGAACAAATCGAAAACCTTGTAGAAAACCGATTGTAGTGATACTTGATATTTGATAAGTAGTCTATAGCCTAAGCTCATTGAGCATAAAAGTCATGCGCAAGTTGCACCGCGGTGGTTTTTGTGCCAAGAAATTTTATTTCGTGTAAGCAATGTAGCTCATCAACCGATCAACTATTCGAGATAGGGTTTTTTTGCAAAATGTGCCCAATCGCATTTCCTACACCCTATTTCAAAAAAAAATTTGACCTTCAGTTCTAATTTTTTCCGCATGGGGCGCTGAGTTTTTCCAATTCTTCTTAGCAATCTAGCTCATCAACGGATAAGCCAATCGAGATGCGGTTTTTTGCATAATGATCCCCATCGCATTCCCTAGACGCTATTTTCAAAAAAAATTGATCTTTAGTTTAATTTTTTTTTTAATTTAAAATATGAAACTAAAAGTCAATTTTTTTGAAAATAGGGTCTAGGCAATGCGATTAGGATCATTATGAAAAAAAAACGCATCTCGATTGGCTTCTCCGTCGATGAGCTAGATTGCTAAAAAGAATTGAAAAACTCAGCGCCCCATGAGGAAGAAATTAGAACTAAAGGTCAAAATTTTTTTGAAATAGGTTGTAGGAAATGCGATTGGGCACATTTTGCAAAAAACCCTATCTCGATTGGTTGCTCCGTTGATGAGCTACATTGCTGACACGAAATAAATTTTGTTGGTACAAAAACCGCCGCGGTGTTACCGCGGTGCAACTTGTGCATGACTTTGTATGCTTAATGAGGTTAGGCTATAGTTTACTTATCAAATATCAAATATCACTACAATCGGTTTCCTACGAGGTTTTCGATTTGTTCATTACAAAAATACTAACTCTCATCTTTCGTTTTACCTTGAGCCTGGATTTAGGTACTTGGAGACAATCTTTGTCCGTGAGAGCAAAAAATCCTTGCCAAATGGAATTTCGACTAAACTCAAGCAACGTATTAGCCATGATGATAAATATTGTGGTAAAATGTTAAATCACATAATTCTAAACCTGTCAGATTCACTTTTAGTAGAAGAATTTTTGCGATACTCTGTCCCTGCTTCTATGATCTCCTTATTGAGACTAAGAAGGGAAGAGACAGCCAGTAAAAAGTGATGATTTCATAGTGAGAATAGTGTTAATCCTCTTGAGCCAGTTTGCAGTTGGTGTGAGGTAGACTGTGAAATCACCATGGAATGGCGACGACCTTCCGTGCTAATTTACTTCATGAAATTTAAATACTGGCGTTATCATATACTCTAGTGAATGATGAGGATTTAGCCTCACACTTTCTGCTACGTAGGTATTATTCCAACTTCTATCAACGATATATTATTCTTAAAGGTGTTTAGTTTCACAGTAAAAGCAACATTTTTCTGTATAGTATAAAAATTTCGTTTGTAAATAATGATAACTCAAAATAAAACAGTCTATTAAACAAAAGATAATTGAAGAGTATCGCATGCGAAAATTCTCTAATTCGTATGTCCCTATATTTTAGCAAATATTAACGAGTTAAAATTTTATTATTGTTTTCGACCAGTCACTCACAACTTTAACTAATTAGTAAGTAGGATAAGAATTGTATTAATATTTTTTTACCTTATAATATTGACACAGTGCATATTAATAATATTAATACCTTAAATCTCACGGATTTAAGGCTTATACTATGAAATTGAGCGCCAACAGGTTAGATGCGGCTTATACACGACGACGGCCTTCAAGATATTTTAACAAACTTCTAACAGCTATGCTGTTAGAGGTTGAGAATCGCTCAGCAAAAAATCAAATTATGCTGTAGAATAACTCATAATAGAGTTCTTCCCATATCTAAAAAATAAATGCAGACTTTTGGCAAATTTTAGTTGATAAAAATATTTTTTTTGGAGAAAAGCATTCCAAAGTATTAAGGCTTGTGTCAAAATTAACTTTATTGGTATAAAGTATCTTATGTTAATCTGAAGATCTCGGTACGGACGTTACTTGTGTGTATAACATCACAAACCAACATGTCAAGTTCATCTCGGAACAATTCCAAGCAGAAATGTCAGATAGTTTTTCAGTCTTCAATTATTGTTGACAAGCATCATATTTGACAAAATGGTGTAACTCGTCACAGACTGCGCGAATGGAAGAACGTCCATGGCTTGGGTTCCCGCAGCCCTCCCGTGGGTTTCCGCAGCCCTCTTATGGGTTTCCGCAGCCCACCCGAGGGATCCCGCAGGCCTCCCGAGGAATCCCGCAGCCCCCATGGGTTCCCGCAGCCCTCCCGTGGGTTCCAGCAGTTCTCGCGTGTGTTACCGCAGCCCTCCCGTGGGTTCTCGCAGCCCTTCCGAGGGATCCCGCAGCTCTTTTGTGGATTCCCGCAGACCTTTTGAGGGATTCCGCAGCCCTTCCGTGGATTCCAACAGCAATGCCTTGGGTTCCTGCAGTCTTGCCGTGGGTTTCCGCAGCCCTCCCGTGGGTTTCCGCAGTTCTCCCGTGGGTCTCCTCAGCCCTCCCGAAAAATCCCTCAGCCTTTCCTAGGGATTCCGCAGCTTTTCCGTGGGCTCTCCTAAGGAATCCCGTAGTTCTCCCGTGGATTCCAACAGCAATGCCTAGGGTTCCCGCAGCCCTCCCGTGGGTTTCAGCACTTCTCGCGTGTTCCCGCAGTCATCCCGTGGGTTCTCGCAGCCCTTCCGATGGATCCCGTGGGTTCCCGCAGACCTTCCGAGGAATCCCGCAGCCCTCCCGTGGGTTCCAACAGCAATGCCTTGGGTTCTTGCAGCCCTCCCGCCGGTTTCCGCAGCCCTCCGGTGGATTTCCGCAGCCCTCCCGTGGGTTTCCGCAACCCCCCCCCCGTAGGTTCCCGCAGCCCTCCCGTGGGTTCCAGCAGTTCTCGCGTGTGTTACCGCAGCCCTCCCGTGGGTTCTCGCAGCCCTTCCGAGGGATCCCGCAGCTCTTTTGTGGATTCCCGCAGACCTTTTGAGGGATTCCGCAGCCCTTCCGTGGATTCCAACAGCAATGCCTTGGGTTCCTGCAGTCTTGCCGTGGGTTTCCGCAGCCCTCCCGTGGGTTTCCGCAGTTCTCCCGTGGGTCTCCTCAGCCCTCCCGAAAAATCCCTCAGCCTTTCCTAGGGATTCCGCAGCTTTTCCGTGGGCTCTCCTAAGGAATCCCGTAGTTCTCCCGTGGATTCCAACAGCAATGCCTAGGGTTCCCGCAGCCCTCCCGTGGGTTTCAGCACTTCTCGCGTGTTCCCGCAGTCATCCCGTGGGTTCTCGCAGCCCTTCCGATGGATCCCGTGGGTTCCCGCAGACCTTCCGAGGAATCCCGCAGCCCTCCCGTGGGTTCCAACAGCAATGCCTTGGGTTCTTGCAGCCCTCCCGCCGGTTTCCGCAGCCCTCCGGTGGATTTCCGCAGCCCTCCCGTGGGTTTCCGCAACCCCCCCCCCGTAGGTTCCCGCAGCCCTCCCGTGGGTTCCAGCAGCCCTCCCGTCTCTCCCGAATATTTTCGCAGCCCTTTCGTGGGTTCCCGCAGCATTCCCGTGGATTCCCGCATTTATCCCGTGTATTCCCGCAGCCCTCTCTACTTTTATCACGGCCCTCTCGTGGGTTATAATAAATTTCATTTGTTCAAATAAATGTTGTTGTTAGGTTGTTAGGTTGTTAGGGTGTTATGTTAGGTTCATCAACAAATGTCACCGATGGCAAATGTCCCCATTGACAAATGTCACCAGTGACCAATGTCAGTATTGACAAATGTCAGCATTGATAAATGTCAGCATTGACAAATGTCAGGATTGACAAATGTCAGGATTGACAATGTCAGTATTGACAAATGTCAGTATTGACAAATGTCAGCAATGACAAATGTCAGCATTGACAAATATCAACATTGACAAAAGTCAACATTGACAAATGTCAACATTGACAAATGCATTAGAGATATGCGGGAACAGTCGGAAAGGACTCGAGAATAGTGGGAAGGAATGCAATAATGGGCGGGAGGAACAAGCAAATGGTCAGGAGAGTTACAGGGAAAAGTTATTTCATATACGTATACAAATAATATTTACTAGTACATTCGGCAACAGGATGGATGTTTGTCCATTCGCGCAGCCTGCTAGGGAGCGCAAATTTGCGAATGGGAAAACATTCATTCGCGCAGCAGGGCATGGGGCCTTCCTATAGTAGACTGTTACTGTGGTAAAGGCTTTATAAATTCGGAAGGGTCCATACTTTAAGAAAAATGTTGCCCGTATCGTCAGAATAAAGGAAAAAGACTATAATGAGTAAGAATATACACTGAAAGATGTGTGCATAGATAGTAAAACAATTCAACCAGGATCCATTCCGCCGTTTTATGTCGTATGACTTTTAATAGCACATATTTTGGATTTAGTTAAACACAGTTAAGATAAATTGGTTATATAATCTAATTCCGGAATCCGTTTAAGCGGGCTCCACTATAATTTAAATTTAACTAGAAATGATAGGCCTATTAACCCAAACACTCTAAATTTACTTCAACATTGATATATTTTTTTATAGAAAAAAATTTCTTTTTATAATTACTATCGGTATCAATGCCAACAGAATTCTAGTACAATTAGTAAATTTAATTTTTGCATTCCAACTATCATAACTATGATGTTTAGGTATAAAAACTAGTGCTGTTTACCTGCGGGTGCGGCCTTTCTGCTAATCATCTAAAGAAGTGCGGGTTATACGCGGGTGCGGCTAATGCGCGAGGTTTTAGGGTAATTACTGTTTATGTATGTGTTATAGTTTTTCCTTTGTTATTATCCTCTCTGTGTGTAGAGAGAAAAGCTATAAATTGGTTTCTTTTGTCTTTGTCTTTTTCTTGTGTTTCTCTATAATTGTGTAATTGTTGAAAAATAATACTATTTATCAATCTTATTTTGTTAGTCCTTTTGTGCGAATTGGTTATTGTTTCGTTTGTCTTTCTAAGCGGACATATTTTGTCTCGCTGTGTGAGAGTATTGTTGTGTGTATTGTTTTGTATATTGTTGTGTTTGTTTGGATTTTTAAAATAACGGTTTGCTTCATTTCATTAGAAGCTAAAATTAACTTGTGTAGTTTGTTTTTGTTTAGATTTTGTTTCACTTGTTCTTAGAGTTAAAGTAGCTCCAAGAACATTTGGGTTTTCATTTCGGTTCGTTGTGTTGTTGACTTGACCTGGTTTTGAACCGAAAGGTCAAGCCAACAGCTAAATGGTTGCAATATTAAAAATTAGTACACATACAATACTTTCGTAGTATTGTATTTGCTTTGTTTGTATGTCTGTCTGACATTAACCACTAAAACGTTGTTTAATTTTACTTTATTTAAACATATAGAACTTTTTCTTTATAATATCCAATACAGTATGCTAGGTAGCGAAGAAGTAATTTTTTTTAACTTTTCTTTTTTTTCGGAGGGCAACCTAAATGATTGGTAAGGAAAGGGTTGTGTATCATGATGAATCCCATGAACCATGCAACATATCTGGGCATATTCAAAGCGTAATCAAATTCATAATTTGAGATTGGACATTTATGATAATTGGAAATTTAATACAAAGTTTCCAATTACGTTAAATGTCCAATCTGAAATTGCCTAATTCTGTCACGCGAGTTACCCAAATTTTTGGGTCAATTTTTTTTTGCCAGAGTAAAACAAGTATTAAAAAATTCTTTTTCCTCGCAAATGTTTTATATATTTTCGAAGATTTGGTTTCCTTTTAGATAATATTTAACCTGGATGGGATTTTATTCCCTCGGGACTATTTTTATTCATGCAATGCTGATGTTTTAGCCGCCCATATAATTTGTTCCTTATGTTTAATTAACTGAGATAAATCCATCCATGTTCGAAACGAACAGACTCTAGTGTGAAAAATACCCTCTGCATCCAATTCAAAAGCAAAATTTTCCGACTTGAAGAAAGTTTTCACTAGTGTCAACTCCGAAAGCCTTAACTAGTCTTCACCATGACTCACAGTTTAGCTGAGTCAGAGTCATCGAATCTCTAAACATTTGGAGTTCGACTTTCGGATCCATGAGTATGTCTCCATGATTTAGGGAGGTGACTTTGAATAAAAAAAATGTGCATAATGAAATAAATAAAAATAAATATGCATCATGTAATACAAACTATGTAAAATGGTGTATAACCATCCGAAATTAAAAAAATATATATATATTTAATGGCAAAAGTAGATGGGAAAAATACGGGAAATTAGTTTGTTATGCTCATTTTCGCATGTCGGTAAATAATCATGACTCTGAGTTCTACCACAAAGGAGTCAGTCATCAAATGACTCCCGACTCCTAACTCTGACTCTGAGTCATGATACTCAGAGTAACTGTAAGAGTCATGCATTTTTTGATTTTTTGAAAACAATTAGTTTCAAATTCGAAAGTTGAAAATTAAATGTACATGAAAAATGTAACCTCGTGGGAGACCAACTATGAATTGCATCTGAGTATGGTCATGCTGAAGAATTTTTGATCACCACAACTCGCTGAGAAAAATATTAGGACATTAGGAAAGGAGGAAAAAAAAATCTTCTTCGCTACCTAACATACTGTAAATAGCTACAGTATGTTAGGTAGCGAAGAAGAATTTTTTTTTCACTATCTCCTAATGTCATGGGTTCATGGGATGCATCATGAGACACAACACTTTACTTACCAATAGTTTAGGTTTCCCTCCGAAAAAAAAAGAAAGTTTAAAACAAAATTCTTATTCGCTACCTAACATACTGTACGGTTCTGTGAACATGGTTTGTACAAAAGTTTCTTTCATTGCCGATAACTAATAGATTTTCCTAACATACGAACTTGTTGTTGATTGGTTCATACATAAACCGGATGAATCTACGTTGTTAACATTTATTACACAGTGGAGCTCATGTATCTCTATACATTAGGGAAGTCATTACATCCCAAATGTGTAACTTTATATAAACATTGTGTATGTTTGTTAGATATCTGCACTGCATCTTACCTTGACAATTTTTGGACAAAATAATGCATAAAATATAGTACACCAAATATTTCGAATATTTGAAACCCTGAAAGTGCCGCTCTTATTACTCTCGACTCGAGAGTCTCGAGTGACATGTGATTCTGTGCACTTTTGCTCGAAAATATGGAATTAAAAAACAACGGCTAATGCAATTCACTAAAAAACTTTTTTTTTCTATGCTCATAACTAACTGCCAGTCTGCTAGGGTGGAGTGGGTGAACGCTTGACAATTTTAAATAAAATAAGTCCTTCGTTTAGGATGATAAAGAGAAAGCTTAGTTCACATAAATTTAATACTTCATTAGGTATTCGAGACTGAAAAGACAATGTTAGTTGTGCATCGCAAAGCATAAACATAGTTTACATTGGAAATAAAACTGCTTATTCACTTTTCGATTCACTTCTTATAAGCTACTGAATACAAATTAAAAATCAATTTTTTTTTAATTAAAAAAAAAAGATTAAAGTTAAAAGGAAACAATCACAGTTGCAACCACAGATGAAACATGGAAAATATTTTGAACCCGATCCACGAACCGACCACGGACTGATCGGTCACGGTCGGATCCACGAACTGACACGGTCACTAACACGGTCGGATCCACGAACCGACGAATCCAACAGGAAGAATAAATCGAACCCAACCCGCGACCCGATCCAACATTCTAAAAATCTTATCATTCTAAATTTATTTATCGATTCGAACCAGAAGAAAAATAAATCGAACCAGGACCACGATTCGAACCAGGAGACAAAAACAAATCGAACCCATCCAACATTTTAAAAATATTTCGAATCCGATCCACGAACTGATCCAACATTCCAAATAAATTTTGGAATGCGAACCGATCCAACAAAGAAACCATTATCGAACCCGATCGACGAACCGATCCAACAATAAAAAACATTTTTGAAACCGAACCACGAACCGATAAAAGAATGAAAAAAAGTCGAACCCGATCCACGAACCGATCCAACATTATAAAAACCTTTCGAACCCGAACCACGAACCGATCCAATAATGAAAAAATTATTGAACCCGATCCACGAATGATCCAATGTTTAAAAAATCCTGCGAACCCGAAGCATGATCCGAATCAACATTTTTATATTTTTTCGAACCCGATCCACGAACCGATCCAGCGATATTTCTACCGATACCGATCCGATCCACGATCTGATCCTAACCGTGGTTCGATTCCTGAATCGAGTTTCATCTGTGGTTGCAACTATTCGATCTTCGATCAGATCGAAATCCGGATCGACTTTCTTTATTGAACTGAAGATCGAGAACGAGATCGGCATCTTTTTATCATTGGTAGGAAGATCGAGATCGAGATCGACGTCCACCGATCTGTCGATCTAGAGATCGGCATTGAAGACGATACTCGTCAATCTTTTAACCAAGTGATCGAGATGGAGATCGATATATTTACAAGGTGTTTGAGATCGAGATCGGCTAATCTGATAAACTAGTGAATGAGAATTACTAGAAACTATCAAGGGAAACCCAATATTCTCTACCACAACCGACTTTCACCCATTCGATCACAAATATTTTGGTCAACGATGCTTCCAATGATGGGCGACCCGTCCTTCAAAGACTGGTTTTTCACTCGTCCGGTCCCGTCTAGTCCAGTCTTTGGGACGGGACAAGAGCGGACGGGTTGACTTTTGAAAAATGAAAAGACGGGACGGAACAAGTTGAAAATATGGGACTGGACGGGACGGGTAAATTTTTTCGGACTGGTAGTCTCGGCGCAATAGAGTCAGCACAGTATGACCAACTATGTGGGGTGATTTTTCTCTTTGGTGACGAATACCCCGACTGTTGACACTACTAACGAAAGGGAGTTTCGGGACCCGTACCCATTCAAGCCATCACAATGATGACGCCGACCGATCGCCTCAAATGGTTGATCTAATTTCAACCACACATGGAACTTGGCGGAGCTCTTTTGACGAAAGTGCTCTTTGCTCCTGTTCAGAGCTATTTTCTTGAGCTGGCAATTTTACGAATGAGCGGGAGCTAAATTTTTCATTACCGAAGGAGCGGCAAGTTGTTTTATTTCCAGAGGAATGAGAGCTGAGCGGGAACGGAATCTTATGTCGAAGGCGGAGTGGAAGTTGATTTTTTTGTACTAAAGCGGGCCACGACAATTTGAAGTTTGAGAGATAAAATTTCTACACCGCTTTAGTTTATTTTTTGTCGCTAATCTCACTGAGACTGAGACTAGCGATGTAACTTGGTTGGAGTTAACCAAAGGGTGCTCACTTTTTGCAGTCCAATAAAACCTAAATACAAATTTGAAGTCAAACTATTAGTAAGTCTGTTCTATCTTATTAGATTTTTTTAAATGAGACGGTGCGCCAAAGTTTATTTTGACGGTTCCGAATTCTGATCGAAAAAAGGCGTTAAACATTTTTGTCCCTTGCATAGTGCTCTGAATTAGATTCGCTAGGTGGGCATTTGTGAAAAAATCTAAAAAATCAGAAATATAACAATAAAATTTTCAAGATTTTTGGAAAAATTGTATTTTAAAACTTGTGCTAACTGCCTGAATTAAAGTAATAAAGGATCATGAAAGAATGTCCTGCGATAAAAATATTTTTTTAATCAAAACTTTTGATTAGAAAAACATTTTTGTAATGAATACTTGGAGCAACCATTCCTGAGGACTATGCCAAAATCTGTATATTTTTATCACCTCTTATCACGAAGTTATAGGCATAATTCAGAAATGAGGAAAGGACGACCGCAGCGCACCGTTTATTTTTTTCAATGTACAATTACAGGAACCCCACGTTCCCCGTGTGATTCCAGCACTTTAACCGAATTCTGTAGTTTAATCTTCACGACGGCAAGGGTTGACTTTTGAAAACTCAAAAGACGGGACGGGTCGACTTTTAAAAAGACAACAGACGGGACGGGTCGAGTTTTCAAAAGTTTGAAATTCATAGTTCAGATTGGTCATTTCTTCTGATACTGCCGTATCGTTGAATACATGACCTCCATCAACTCCAGCACCATTCGAAGTTGATGCAAGACCTAAACTTTTTATTTGAAGAAAAAAGAGTAGGCAGACATGTATGACGAGCCATGCGATGTCCAAAGCCAAAATTGGTCCAAATATAGAATTGACAAGTCGTTGTTTTTGAGAAATATAAGAATAGCGTTTGATCGCTGTCATGATTGGTTCACTTGGATTTGACTCCTTCTCCAGTCCATTTTTTAATGATTTCATATCCAAAAGAGAAGCAGTGGGATAATATGGAATGTCATAAACCCCGCCTGTTTCTTTATTCTCCGTTCGCATCTGGATGATGAGGTTATAAATTCTCACTAGGGGTCGCCATCTCACCGATTTCATTCTCACGGTCTATTTGTTCCTTCATTTTTGTAACAATTTTTCCCATGTTGTTTACAATTGAACAAGAGATAGAGGCACAGAGGACTTCAACTAGAGCACAAGCGGACTGTGTGATGATGACAAGATAGAACTGGTAGAAACAATTTATAGCAACTAAGAAATTTGACGGAAAAACAATATAATGGAGAAAATTTTGGATGTTTTAGGGTATCATAAGCATGGAGAAGTGCTTGACAAAGNTAAATTTCAGATTTTGGATGTTTTAGGGTATCATAAGCATGGAGAAGTGCTTGACAAAGAGCTAGGAACATGTAGAAGGCATAGAATCTCCAAGCAACTAGAACCACTTGTGGACAGTTTGTGATGCCCTTCATACACATTGTTGTTTTGAATTCTTGGCATTTGACGAAGAAATGTGTAAATTGGTCTCGTTTTTGGAGTGTAACGGCAAGAATTAATATAGATATCCCGGGGGCTGTCATGGCTGCAAAAAAGTATCCAAGTTTGATCATGCTTTCACCATGGATGAGAACTTTAGAAAATTGGAAAGTAGTGAAACTTAGCTGACACATTAGTACAAATAGGGTGAAGAGTGTTTTGTAAAATTTGAATGATGTTTTTCGAAATATTAAAATTTCTCCATTTATGTCATGTGGACAGACACCAAGGAATTGGTTGACGAGAATGACTGGTTTAATGATCGTTAAGATGGACTGTGCTTTTGTGATAGACAATGGGAGCTTCCCCATGTTGATAGAAACGCTTTTGCACAACTCAACCTTCCAATCAACCGAAACAGACTGACTCATTATGAAGAAGAAACAACGGATAAAGACCGAATCAGCGTTTGTGAAATGTGGTGCCCCATGGGTGTGTCGTGTTGTGTCAGACGTATTCAATTACGAAATCAATCTAATTTGTTTCTATTGTTATCTGTTAAGTGATAACTACTAAAATGTTAGTTCATAAAAAACTTTATACGACTGAAAATAAAACACTTTTCATAAATTCAAAAGATTGCACCCCGAGAAAGCATCAGATGCGGACACACTCGAAAATTTAAGATTAAATTTAACTCGTGTCTTACTGCATGTATGGAGCGCCATCCATACAGTGCTGCCGGCGAGAATCCGCTACAGGAAATGTCAAGCTTTCTTAAAGGTTTATTCGCTTGAGTTTATGAAAAGTGATTTTATTAAATCGTATTAATTTTTTAATGACCTCGGATGCTTTGGGACATCTACACTGGAGTTCAGAATTTACTACGCATGGTGAAAGTTTTCTAACCATAAACACATTTTTATAAAAAAATTTAGAGTTGTGCACCGAATGACACATGAATTTGTAAAGAAAACTAACCCTAACCCAAACCGTATTTTACATCAAATTTCGAAGTTTTACATAAATTTAATTATTAAATTTCTGATGCATGAGGAAGAAACCGATATTTGTGCATTTCTTGATAAACCCTGCAACAAAAAGAATCACCCATAGTGGGGGCAAAACTTTTCTCAGTTTTTTTTTCGAAAAAAAAGAAATTTTTTTTTTTTGCACAGAAATCTGTTTCAGGACATTCTGAAGCGATTCCGAAAATTTTTTGAAAAAAAAATTACAAAATTTGAAAAATTTTCAAGTCCAAAATTTTGATTTTGGGTTTCATTATAACCCAAAACAATTATTTTACAAAAGTTGTTCAGAATGAAAATCTGAACAACTTTTCCAAATAACAATTTTCTCTGTCGTAACCCATTCAGGTCAAAAGTCAGGTCAATTAACATTTCACTTTCCAAAAAACACTTAGAAAATTTTACCTTGCCCCCACTCATAAGTGCAATGTAAATTGACCTGGCCTTTGACCTGAATGGGTCACGAAAGAGAAAATTGTTATTTGGAAAAGTTGGTCAGATTTGCATTCTGAGCAACTTTTGTATAAGAATTTTTTCGGGTTATGCTTTACATCATTAATCCAATTATCTAAATCCAATCCCAAATTGGGGTTGGATTTAGATAATTCAGTCTTTAGGTTAGACGTTGCTATAATAATTGCGAAAAAATAGGTATTGCGCAATTAAGGTTTGCCAACAATTTTGGAATAAATTTGTTACCAGTGCGATTTTTCTCCAAACTTGATGAAACGATACAATGAAGCCTTTCGTAGTTGAACTGCTAGAAGTTTTTAAATATTAAATAATTCCAGAAAGGACGACGACTCGACGAGTGCTTGAATCCAGAAATCAGAAATTGACATCCAGTAATTGAACAATAATAGCAATTGTGGCTAAGCCACAATTCAAACTAAAACAGTCAAAATACCCTACTCCGAACCGCAACATCGACCACTAAAAGCGCCCGACCCGACCTAAAAAAATGTTTGGCGTCCAACAATCCTTGAGCCATGGGACGAGTGAACAAGCACATTTATGTATTGTTTATTGTTTTGATTCTGGTATGGATGATATCGTGAGTAACACTCCAAACCTTATAATGGAACTGTTCCTCGCCACAATTGTTTTCGAGGGCTAGCTTTGTCGTGTATTTTTGTGGTCAGTGCTGGGGTTAAGAATCGGGTATTTTTACTCTGCTGCAGTTACATGAGATAGATAAGTTTAGGCGCGAAAATCTCTGGAGGGAAATTGAGCAGAGGAATGAGATCGAGGGTTTTCTTTCCTCTCATTTTTTTCTGCATGCCTTTTTTAGTTAAGACTTTTACCATGCGTAGTAAATTCTGACCTCCAGTGTAGTCTGACACCGTCTGTTTATCTACGTTCAAGCCTAAATCAGCTGAAGAAAGTTTTCGTTTCCTCACACTTTTTCTCCAAGTTGTTGGATTTCCTTTATTCTTAAAAAAATTATCGTGAGTGCTCTTATATCGCTTCGTCACTTTTGATCTCCAGACTGTCGGCACAGGGAATCCGTGTGCCCACTAACCTCACTGATGCACCCAGACCAAATATGACTCTGGCGAACACCAGCAGGAGCCTATCGATAATCTCTAACCTCCGTTTTTAACGGAGAATCATTAGGCTAATTTCGGAGTCTGTTAGTGATGCAAACTTTATTGTTTATGCCGTACTACCCCTCGCAATTTTACATTTTTTCTTTCTGAGAGATCATTAGTATTTGCCTAATTGAATTAATCAAGGGGCACCTCTGTTGTTTTTTCAAACACTACCGATTGAGTATTACGTCCCAAGCGTCTTTTCTGCGCAACGCGAGAAAGTTTGAAAAAATTAAGACTTGGATTTTGAGTTGGACTAAAAACTAATTTGAACAACCATAATCTGATGCAAAGTTGGGCACAGATATTAAGTAGTTGAATTTGAAATTGTGAAATTGTACTTTTGAGAATTGCCATGTTATTCAATTTTTCATCCTGATTCTGAATGTAATATTGGTTAACGAGGCTGAGACCCTTAAGGGTCATTCATGAGTACAAAGTTCATTGAAACTTCCATTCCAACTCAGAATTAGAATTTAATTTGAATTCTCATGGAGGTCCCAAGTTAAAATGAAATCATCATTGCGAGTCCAATAATTCAGTCATTTTTTTTAGATTCCTCCACACCCATTAAAAATAATGGTGACTAGTTGTTCAATATGGACTATTGCATGCGCAGTGGACATTTACATATGCGCAGTAAGCATTCATATATGCGCAGTGGGTTTTTATTTATGTGCAATGTACTTTTGTATGCGCAGTGGGTATTTATATATGCGAAATGAACTTTTGCATGCGCAATGGACATTTCCATATGCGCAGTGAGCATATATATATTCGCAATGGACTTCTGCATGCGCAGTGGGTATTAACATATGCGCAGTGAGCATTTATATAAAGGCGCTATTCGCATGCGAAAGTCAACTGCGCGTATGTAAATTTCCACTGCGCATGCGAAAGTCCATTGCGCATACATTAATTTCCACTGCGCATATATAAAGGCCCACTGCGCATGCGAAACTCCATTGCTCATAAGTTAATTCCCACTGCGCATACATAAAGTCCTACTGCGCATACGAAACTCCATGACGAATATATAATTTCTCTCTGCGCATATTTCTGCCTTTTTTAATTTATTCAAGTTGAGTTAAAGAAAGGAAAACCTAAAGTAACTAATTGTACTCACAATAATTCTCTAGTTGACCTTAAGTCCTCCTTACTTTAATTCAAATTTAATAAATTAACAAAACCAAAAATAATATCAAGTGAACTTAAGTCTGGCACAATCAAACACTGAATGAAAGAGTAAGATGGAAATAAAAAAAATTCCGTTTCCCATAGCGGTTTTATTGGAGTGAACAACTCTGCGAGTAGGAAATTAACGAAACAAGCAGCAGAGCAAAACACTTTTTCTCAGACTCATGTTATCAATTCAAGGTCAGATTTGTTATTGTCCTCAAAGTTTCGCGTTGCGCAGAAAAGACGCTTGGGACTTAATACTCAATCGGTAGCAGCCATTTTTCCCTCTCATAAATTCTTCTGTATCCCTGGTTGGTCAGTTGAGATAAATGTATTATAACAACTGAACTAATTCAAAGTAGGTTTAATTACAGAAAAATGTAATCAAATTACTGATTACATGATTACACAGCCAAAAATGAGTAATCAATCACTAATCATAATTATGATTACATTTTGGAGTGATCATAATTTTAGATTAGTATTATGTAATCATAATCTGTGCGTATATGATAACAAATATTGACATTGGCATTTTATTTTATACACGGAATCAAAGTTCAATATTGAGTTTTTCCGGATATTATTTGATTGTTGGTTTTAAAAACTAATTCTACAATTGAAAATTATACAGCAAATTCCTAACGTTACTGCAATTCGTCCTTGTATTTAAGGAGATGGTCTTTAAGCATTTCATTTTTTACATTGCGCTAACCTTATTAAAACTAGAAAAAAAATTCCAACATTACGCAGTCTCAAAAGAGCCACGATTGCTCGGCTCTTACTAAATGTNTATGTATGTATGTATGTAGGTAGGTAATATTATGTATTTATATAATACATACATAATATTACCCCATCCAGAATAATACCGTAGGTAGTTAATTTTCGGTACTAAATATGAGCTATTTTACCCAACTCAGTACGTACGTATCTGGGTTCTGGTTACTAGGGTTAAAACTAGAAAAAAAATTCCAACATTACGCAGTCTCAAAAGAGCCACGATTGCTCGGCTCTTACTAAATGTNGTTAAAACTAGAAAAAAAATTCCAACATTACGCAGTCTCAAAAGAGCCACGATTGCTCGGCTCTTACTAAATGTCTAAAGAACGTTATTATTACTTCTGCTTTACGTCCCTAATTTGCACGATTATAACTATTTTCTATCTTTTGTTTAAGTCGTTATTATTTTATTATCACACTTCAACAAGGTGTTCCAATTATTGGGAGTCAAAAATTATCTATACAAGGACAGGAGCAACAGCTGACAGACGTGCATCATAAGTAAGTTACACTCTGGCTTAGTATATACTAAGACCATTTAGGGTCAGTATATACTTTTGGTCTGCTGTATATTGCTCTCAAAGATGCTGGCACCGTATGTATGTATTTAGGAANAAAAAAAAAAGAAAAAAAAATCAAACTCTATGTGGATTCGAACCACCGACAGGTTAGCTAAACTCCAACACTAAAACCACTACACCACCAGACCCGCCATTTCTGAAGTTAGAAAAATTGAGACTGAATAAAGAGTGAAACTATTTAAGTTTCAAGATTTCTTACTTTTCAAACCCAATTTTAGGTGACAAGGAGACAACATGGGATCATAAGAATCGTTCCATTGAAATCCTCCATTTTTTTATATATTTTTTTTGTTAAAGTAAACACAAAGTCTCACCATCAAGCGATGGGTTCTCCGTGTTAGTATATACTAAGACCATTTGGGGTCAGTATATACTTTTGGTCTGCTGTATATTGCTCTCAAAGATGCTGGCACCGTATGTATGTATTTAGGAACTCAAATGCCAGTCAACAGATCACCATCGTCAATTCAGCCACCAATCACAAACTACACAACANTGTATTTAGGAACTCAAATGCCAGTCAACAGATCACCATCGTCAATTCAGCCACCAATCACAAACTACACAACACCTCGAGGTCAAAAAAGGTCATCAAGTGTAACAGAAGATCATGAGATAGACCATCAACCTAAAAAAGCACTATTCATGGATAACGAATCACCTCAATGGGCTCAACATATCATTCAGAAACTATATGGGATGGACCTGGGTATCAAAACAATCCAACATGACTTAAAGGTGATGGTAGACAAATTTAACAAACTAGAAAACAAAGTAACTCAACTCGAAAACATACAAAGTGCAAATGCCGTGGAAATAGAATGCTTACAAAAGAAATGAACACCTCAAAGAAAACCATTGGCTTCGTGCACTGACATTGTGGCTTTTGAATAGATAGAGCTGAGAACTCTGACAAAGCGGTAGGATACTCCTAACTTTAGCAGGGTTGACCATAGTTTCCCATGATCGGGTGTATCGAAAGCTCTAGACAGATCGACAAAACAACAGCATAGTGGACGATTACGGCTGAGTTGGATTTGAATCATTGATGTCAGAACANTAGACAGATCGACAAAACAACAGCATAGTGGACGATTACGGCTGAGTTGGATTTGAATCATTGATGTCAGAACATTGTCGAGGCAACTTTTCTCCTTCTGGAATCCGGCTTAAAATTTGGAAATTTTTTTGTTTAGGGAAATCCANACATTGTCGAGGCAACTTTTCTCCTTCTGGAATCCGGCTTAAAATTTGGAAATTTTTTTGTTTAGGGAAATCCAAGAATTTAGTCTCATATTTAGAATTTTTGTAAATAGTTTCAGGGTGATACTCAATAAAGCTATGGGTCTATAATTTTCCGGGTTTTCACGCTTTCCTTTTTTGTAGATTGGAGAAATTAAGGCTTGGGACCAAGTTAGTGGTATGTATGCAGTTTCGCAACAAATCTGGAATAATTTACATAGTATGTATGTATGTAGTAATGGATGTATGTATGTAATGTATGTATGTAATGTGTGTTTGTATGTATGTGTGTAATGTATGTATGTAGTATGTATGTTCGATAAGGTTTTCACGAATTAGTATAAGTTAATATATTGGCAACATTGCATCGTGTACGGAAATATTTCCATACACGTGGTCCAGTAGTTCTCTCATTTTGCTAACATTGGATGCAATGGGAATTCAACTTTATGGTCGCTCATATCATGTCATCTATTGACAAAATAGCATGTATTATCACCGAAAAAGCGATTGAGAACAATACGGTGAAAGCTCAAATNATGTCATCTATTGACAAAATAGCATGTATTATCACCGAAAAAGCGATTGAGAACAATACGGTGAAAGCTCAAATATTTAGCAGAAAATTTTTTCCATACACGTGGTATGTGGCGTTTTAATGAGTTTGAATGACTAACTCCCCAAATGGAAGCAGAGTAAAGCGATGTTGCTTGAACGATANTAATGAGTTTGAATGACTAACTCCCCAAATGGAAGCAGAGTAAAGCGATGTTGCTTGAACGATAGAGAAAAAAATGGCCGCTGACAAAAAGTAGTATAATTGAGTCCACATTCTGGTATGGTCGATGATGAAAATTAATTAAGAGTTTAGTTCTTATTTTTAAGTTAATGTGAATAAATGAGAGTACGAGTCTGTATCGCCACACAAGTTACAGCTTTTTACATCGAAAGTTCCTAAGTTTATCCAGTGATTATTTANGTACGAGTCTGTATCGCCACACAAGTTACAGCTTTTTACATCGAAAGTTCCTAAGTTTATCCAGTGATTATTTAAATATAATATAGAATGGTTCAGGCGAAACTGCAGAATAGTTCTGACAATATAGTGAGGCAGCAAATGTATTTGGTAGGGNAATATAGAATGGTTCAGGCGAAACTGCAGAATAGTTCTGACAATATAGTGAGGCAGCAAATGTATTTGGTAGGGTTCAGTGCCCCACGTGGTTTTTAATAGTGAATAGAAGAACAGAGGAATAGAAGAACTTGATATGCATTTGTCCATGTCACTTGCCGCGAGTTTCCTTCTTATTTGAATACTGCGGATCTGTTAAAAATTAGATTTTGTGCAGTTAAGTTGGTCAACAACTTTTCAAAGATAGTACCATCAAAGAGCGAGATTACTTGGTAGAACCATGTTTGAATCATATAGTTTTTTTTGCTCGAAAAAAGCTNTATACATACATAAAACATACATTACATACATACATACATACATTAAATTAGATCTGTTAAATCTGTTAAAAATTAGATTTTGTGCAGTTAAGTTGGTCAACAACTTTTCAAAGATAGTACCATCAAAGAGCGAGATTACTTGGTAGAACCATGTTTGAATCATATAGTTTTTTTTGCTCGAAAAAAGGTTTCTTCATTAGTGAGTCCGGTTTTGCCTTTGCTATTTTTATGACGAGGGAGTAAGCAAGGTTGGCAATGTTANCTTTCTTCATTAGTGAGTCCGGTTTTGCCTTTGCTATTTTTATGACGAGGGAGTAAGCAAGGTTGGCAATGTTAAATTGCAATCAATCTCAATCAAAGTGGGATTTATTTGGACAAAAGTCGGTGGACTATATCCTCCCTAGAAGTTTTTGAGTCTGTTAATTGTAAGTAAAAATGGTGTATTAGTTAAGATTAAGATTAGTTTAAGATTAGATTAAATTTAAACAATATTGGTTAAGTTTGTAATAATATTAGCGTAGTTCGGTTAAAATTAAGTGTTTCCGTGAGTGAAGAAATTAAGTTGATTAAAAATATTTTGAACATTTAAGAAAAGTCAAATAGCACTAAAGCCTCAGAAGTAAAGTTACACTATTATAATTGAATTTGTATAATTATTACTATTAGTATGGACTTAAGTNCTAAAGCCTCAGAAGTAAAGTTACACTATTATAATTGAATTTGTATAATTATTACTATTAGTATGGACTTAAGTGTGATTAAAATTATTGCTAATCCATATATCTGAAAGCATGTGTGATTAACGAATTTGTTTACAAGAGTTTTGTTGTTTTTACTAAATAAATGTACAATTGGATCCAAGTTTGTATTTCTGACNATTTGTTTACAAGAGTTTTGTTGTTTTTACTAAATAAATGTACAATTGGATCCAAGTTTGTATTTCTGACACATGGTTAAGTAATTAAAATTATTTGGCAAAGTTGATTCTCTAATTGAGCGAAAACGGGAACATTGAAACATGNGTAATTAAAATTATTTGGCAAAGTTGATTCTCTAATTGAGCGAAAACGGGAACATTGAAACATGTGAGAAAGATTCAACTGATCACCACAATTTTTACAATAATCAACGGAGAAGGTGCTTAAGTTGTAGCGTGTTCCTTTTCATCATATCATGGTTTAATGGATAATCCTTTTTAGGTGTGTCCACCATTTGGTGTATTCATACATGGTTACTGTATCGTTTCTGTAATTTTTTTTTCTCTTCTCTTTAAAATTTGGAAATCTCCTTCAGACTCACTACTCTACATGGAAATCTCCTTCAGACTCACTACTCTACAAAGCCTTTTTCAAATTAAAACATTGCCGAAATTACAAAAAATACCAAGTACAACTGGTATTCCAAAACCAAAAACACATTCTTATTATTCATCATCATCATCATTGTGGTTTATTGGATTGACCGTTTAAGGTGTGTCCACCATATTACATAGATTTCATANTCATCATTGTGGTTTATTGGATTGACCGTTTAAGGTGTGTCCACCATATTACATAGATTTCATAAATTACATAGTTACATCGATTATTGGTGTTTTTGGAATTAACATTATTGAAATGAATTGAAAATTGAAAATTTTTGAACGAATTAAAATGAAGATATATCTTATTTTAGGTCGTAGCTTGTTAAATTAGGAAGTTAAAATTAGAATGATATAATTAAAAATGTTAGTATTACAATTGTAAGGTAAGTTAAACATAGTTTGTGGTTTACAGGTGTTTACATAGAGATTAATAAGTATTGTTGAGTATTACAGATTGACATCTAATACTATGTATTTAAGTGATTAGTTTTGTATCTTATAGCAGCTGATATATAGTAGTAGAATTGTGTCCACATTTTAATATGAGAGATGTTGAAGTTGTTTTCTAGATCAGGTATATTAAAATTAGTTAAGAATTTATCTCTTAACACAGATAAGAATCTGTGTCTCCACATAAGTTACATTGTTTGGAATTGAAAGAACCTAAGTTTATCCAGCAATTGTTTATGTAGATTATTGAGTGATTTAGGCGAAATTGTAGAATTGTCCTTATAATATGGTGGGGAAGCAAATGTAGTAGATAGGGTTCTGTGCCCCATGTAGTTTTTAACATTGGATAATGTGGTATGGAGGAACTTAGAATTCTTCTTTCCATGTCACCTGCCGCTAATTTTTCTTTTATTTGACCGAGTATTGAGAGTCTGTTAAGAATAAATTTTTGTGCATTTAAATCTGTTAAAAGATCTTCGAACGTGGTACCTTCAAAGAGTGATATTATCTGATTAAGCCAAATTAATTTAATGTTTGGATATGCATCATGAAGTTTCTTTTGCTGAAAGAAGGCTTTCTTAATTAGGGATTCTTGGTTTGCTTTTGCTATTTTTGTGACTAGGGAGAGAGCCATTTTAGCGATATTATATTGCATAGGTAATTTTCCCGTTTCTAATCTAATAAAAAACTTTGGAGTAGTCTTTGGGAGTTTTAATATTTTTTTATAGAAATTTTGTTGAACTCGTTCTAGCGAGTCTGTGCGATTAACGCCCCAAATTGCAGCGGCGTATAGTGAGGTTGATTGCACGATAGAATTAAAGAGAAGATCCGCGCTNCGATTAACGCCCCAAATTGCAGCGGCGTATAGTGAGGTTGATTGCACGATAGAATTAAAGAGAAGATCCGCGCTGATTAAGTTGAATTTTTTTGTTCTTTTTAGAGATGTTAGGACTAGACCTGTGGCTGCTAGGCCTTTTTTAACAAAAAAATTTGCGGTTAAAATCCGTTGGAAAAAAGAGGGACACCTAGATAAGCATAGGATTTGANCTTTTTTAACAAAAAAATTTGCGGTTAAAATCCGTTGGAAAAAAGAGGGACACCTAGATAAGCATAGGATTTGACAACTTGTAATGGTGATGAGTTCCAATTAAATTTCTCTGCTTTTTTGATTATTCCCGATTTGCTAAAGACCATGATTTTTGTTTTACTTATATTGATTTCTAGGCCTCTTTTATTGAGGAAATTAGCTGCTGCGTCAATTTTGNTTTTGTTTTACTTATATTGATTTCTAGGCCTCTTTTATTGAGGAAATTAGCTGCTGCGTCAATTTTGGCTTGTAGGGCTTCTCTGGTTGGTGCGATGAGTACCATATCATCTGCATAGAGTAAGATATGAATAACTATATCAAAAATTAATATTCCGTTGGCGAGTGTCGAATAGATTGTTTCTACGATATCATTTATGAACAGGTTAAAGAGGGTTGAGCTCAGTGGGNCGTTGGCGAGTGTCGAATAGATTGTTTCTACGATATCATTTATGAACAGGTTAAAGAGGGTTGAGCTCAGTGGGTCGCCTTGTAGGACTCCTTTTGAAATCTTAATCGGATCTGATATATTATTTTTAGTTCTAATGACTGTTGTCGCGTTTTTATATATGCTTGCTATGGAATTGATGCATTTCTGAGATACTCCCATTGACGTTAGGACCGACCATAACTTGGAGTGCGCCGGGGAATTAAAAGCTTGGGCTAGATCAACAAAACAAGTGTAAATCTGAACTTGTTCCTTCAAAAAGCAGAATTACTTGACTAAACCATATTAGTTTGTTATTTGGGTAAGATAAGGAAAGTTTTTTTTGCTCGAGGAAAGCTTTTTTGATTAGTGAATTTGGACAGGCTTTTGCGATTTTTATAAGGAAGGAGAATGAGAGTTTCGCTATATCGAATAGTATGGGTAATTTTCCGGTTTCAAGGCGAATAAAAAACTTAGGAGTACTTTTTGGGAGTTTCAGAACTTTTTTGAAGTAGTTCTGTTGTAAACGTTCTAATGAGTTTGAATGACTAACTCCCCAAATGGAAGCAGAGTAAAGCGATGTTGATTGAACAATGGAAAGAAAAAGTAGGCATGCGCTCCTGATATTAAATTTTTTTAATTTTTGCAGTGAAGATAGCACTATTCCGGTAGCTGTGAGTCCTTTGTTAACGAAGTAGTTTGTTGTTAAATGGAAAGACCCTGTAGAAAAAAATGGAACGCCTAGTTATGTGTAGGTTTTGACAACTTGTATAGTTTTGGATTTCCATACAAATTTCTCCGATTTCTTAATTCTTCCCCCTCTGTTGAACACAATAATTTTTGTTTTGTCAATGTTAGCTTCTAGGCCCCTGCTACTGAGAAATTTTGACGCTGTATCAATTTTAGCTTGTAGAGCTTCCTTGGATGGTGCAATCAACACCATATCATCAGCATAAAGTAGAATGTGAATAATAGTATCGAAGAGGAGGATGCNCCAAATGGAAGCAGAGTAAAGCGATGTTGATTGAACAATAGAAAGAAAAAGTAGGCATGCGCTCCTGAGATTAATTTTTTTTTGATTTTTGCAGTGAAGATAGCACTAATCCGGTAGCAGTGAGTCCTTTGTTAACGAAGTAGTTTGTTGTTAAATGGAAAGATCCTGTAGAAGAAAATGGAACGCCTAGATATGTGTAGGTTTTGACAACTTGTATAGTTTTGGATTTCCATACAAATTTCTCCGATTTCTTAATTCTTCCCCCTCTGTTGAACACAATAATTTTTGTTTTGTCAATGTTTGCTTCTAGGCCCCTGCTACTGAGAAATTTTGACGCTGTATCAATTTTAGCTTGTAGAGCTTCCTTGGATGGTGCAATCAACACCATATCATCAGCATAAAGTAGAATGTGAATAATAGTATCGAAGAGGAGGATGCCAGAGGCGAGTGTCGACGAAACTGCTTCAACAATCCCATCAATAAATAAATTGAAAAGATTTGGGCTAAGTGGTTCACCTTGTAAACCTCCTTTGCTAATTTTGATTTTTTCCGACAATCCGGTGGTAGATCTTATAGTGGTGGAGGCGTTTTTATAAATACTTGCTATGGATTTGACAAATTTTGGTGATAAGCCTAGCGAGAGTAGCNTGGGCTAAGTGGTTCACCTTGTAAAACTCCTTTGCTAATTTTGATTTTTTCCGACAATCCGGTGGTAGATCTTACAGTGGTGGAGGCGTTTTTATAAATACTTGCTATGGATTTGACAAATTTTGGTGATAAGCCTAGCGAGAGTAGCNGTGGTGGAGGCGTTTTTATAAATACTTGCTATGGATTTGACAAATTTTGGTGATAAGCCTAGCGAGAGTAGCACAGGCCAGAGTTTGGAATGTGCTGGTGAATCAAAAGCTTGTGAAAGATCCACGAAGCAGGTGTATAGTTTGAGGTTTTTTGCTAGTTGTTTTTGAATTAAAGTAGTTAAAACAAAAATATGATCCGCACAAGACTTCCCTTTTTGAAATCCAGCTTGACACGGTGATATTTTTTTGTTTTTAATGATCCAGTANTGATCCGCACAAGACTTCCCTTTTTGAAATCCAGCTTGACACGGTGATATTTTTTTGTTTTTAATGATCCAGTAATTAAGTCGGTTGTTTAGGATTGTTGTATAGAGTTTTTCTATTGTATTAAGAAGCGATATTGGGCNAATTAAGTCGGTTGTTTAGGATTGTTGTATAGAGTTTTTCTATTGTATTAAGAAGCGATATTGGGCGGTAATTTGAACCTAATCTTCCCAAAGGAAAAAAATTTTATCCATAGTGCCTTGACTGCCGCCATGATAGGGGTGACAATCCTGAGTCATAAGTAGCTTGAAATAAGGTGCATATAGTGAGGAAAAGAGTTGGGCATCTTAGCTTCCAGATTTCATTTGGGAGTAACAGGCCCGGACAGCGGAAGAAACAGAAGTCATGCTTGGTAGCTATAACGACTTCGAAAGGTGTGAATTCCCTATCAAGCTCAGATGGTGTGAAGTGAATTGGGATTTCTGGGTCACATTTGATACACTTATTTTCGGGGTCGTAAAGTTGCTTAAATCAATATATAAGAAAATTCTCATATACAAAAAAGAAGCTTATGCAAACTTAACTGAATCGAAACTACNGCTTAAATCAATATATAAGAAAATTCTCATATACAAAAAAGAAGCTTATGCAAACTTAACTGAATCGAAACTACACAATCACAGAAACGGGAAGTCTTTTTGGGAGGCTTTCAACAAAACAAAAAGATTTATACCCAATTCACAAAACAGCATTACAACCCAAGAATGGTTCAATCATTTTAAGGGAAATATAGTGTTGAACTAACTTTAGGAGCGGGATTGTACTACTTCTTAGTAGTCTTAGGGCAGAATTTTTGTTTTGTTTGGCTACCCTGCAATCTTTATCAAACCAAGGCTCACTTCGGTCTGATTTTGTTGGTACGGTCTTGTATAGCGAAAATTGATTGAGGACACTATTTATTATTCCGATAAGCTGATTGTTTAATTCATTTGGGANCTTCTTAGTAGTCTTAGGGCAGAATTTTTGTTTTGTTTGGCTACCCTGCAATCTTTATCAAACCAAGGCTCACTTCGGTCTGATTTTGTTGGTACGGTCTTGTATAGCGAAAATTGATTGAGGACACTATTTATTATTCCGATAAGCTGATTGTTTAATTCATTTGGGATTGTAATGTGGTTTTTCCTAAATTCGATTTCCTTGGTTAGTTTGAATTCTATTGATTGCTTGATGTTATGAGAAATTTGGAGGTTCCTAGGGAGCACTACTCTACTTGATTTTGGCAAGATTTTTTTTTTTGGTTGGAACACCAAGCGTGGTTAAAATAGGATTATGGTCTGAGTGATCTATACTAATAAGGATTTTGAAAGAAGAAATTTTTTCAGCAAGGTTATACGAGTAGAACATTAGATCAATTGTACTAGCGCCATTTGTGTTAGTAAAAGTAAAATCCCCTGCATAATCTCCTTTAAGTAAACCGTTTCCAATTGCCAAATCACAACCGCTAAGTATTTTAATTAATATCTTGCCTCGTGAGTTGATGACCATGTCTTTCGCTGTTCTCGAATTTTGAGCCGGGTTGAAATTTCCCGTTCTTGCATTTAAGTCTCCCATTATTATAACTTGTTTATCTTGGTCAATCATTGAAGTGACTCGTTCGAAGAGTTGAAATAACGTTACTTGTGAGGCGGCGGCAGGTGACATGTAGGTAAAGAAAATAAAAAGATTGAGTGTTTTCAAACCAATTAGAATAAAATAATCGGTTTCCTCTAGAATTTCCGTATTCGAATCTTTAAGCCATCCCAAAATGAAACCTCCATATGGTCTACCTTTCTTTCCTTTCTTAGCAACGATGGTATGCGTGTGATATTTATGTGTTTGCTTCCCCACCCAAGTGTCAGTGCACCAAGTTTCTGCAAAACAAAAGATATGTGGCTCAATATTATCAAAATCATACCAAAAATCCATAGGTTGTCTCCTCAATCCTGATACATTATAATACATAATTTTAGTCTCTCCAGACCATGAATGAGGAATTTTTAATATTTCAGCTGACTTGATGTTATGGGATGTAGTTTGTCTTAGTCATAGTGGGATATCCTTTGATGATTTCTGTTTCATCATCCACTTCTGATGTAGTCTTGCTCTAGTGTTTGGGCAGAGGTCGTCTTTGAAATACATCGAGGGTGGGCCTTTTGGTAAAAGTCTGTTCATTTCTTTAATCTGTTCTTTGTCTTGCATGGATAGCAGTCTAATTTTAATTGGACNTTTTGGTAAAAGTCTGTTCATTTCTTTAATCTGTTCTTTGTCTTGCATGGATAGCAGTCTAATTTTAATTGGACGTATTTTGCCTGATCCTGGTTGACCTATACGGTAGGCACTATCAATTGTGATTTGCTGTCCGGTTTTTCTNGGACGTATTTTGCCTGATCCTGGTTGACCTATACGGTAGGCACTATCAATTGTGATTTGCTGTCCGGTTTTTCTTTTCACAAATGATACCACTGATTGGAGTAAATCTGCTTCATCTGTTTCTTTTTCCTCCCATCCCATTATTATCATGTTNACAAATGATACCACTGATTGGAGTAAATCTGCTTCATCTGTTTCTTTTTCCTCCCATCCCATTATTATCATGTTTTGTTTTCTTAACTCATCCGTAATTCGATCGTCCTGTTGTTGCAGTCTGGTTACATCATCCTTGACTTCACATACCTGTTTTCCCATTTCTCTAATGTCCTGNTCGTCCTGTTGTTGCAGTCTGGTTACATCATCCTTGACTTCACATACCTGTTTTCCCATTTCTCTAATGTCCTGACCATTTATGTTTGTCTTATGCTCTATGGTATCTATACGTTGTTCTATAGCTTCTAGTCTCTTATCCACTGCCTTCAACGTGTGATTCATTTTGTTTTCAAGTTCAATTGACTGCATTTGTGCGGCAATGATTTCCCGTGCCCAATTAGGTGGCATATCTTCGCTTGTAGATTGTCGTTGTCTTTTTCTTGTTTGAGGAGGTTCTTCATTCTCCGGTGTAGAGTTGTATCCTGTAGACTTTCTTGATGACATGTCTGGTGTCCTTGAAGTAGGCATAGCCGTCCGCTTTGGACTTCTAGACGGTCAGCTGTTTGTNCTTGATGACATGTCTGGTGTCCTTGAAGTAGGCATAGCCGTCCGCTTTGGACTTCTAGACGGTCAGCTGTTTGTTTGTATGATTCTATATAGATACACACAGTGGGCCAGTATCTTTAACCTCAATACAAGGAGCCAAAAGAATNCTTGATGACATGTCTGGTGTCCTTGAAGTAGGCATAGCCGTCCGCTTTGGACTTCTAGACGGTCAGCTGTTTGTATGATTCTATATAGATACACACAGTGGGCCAGTATCTTTAACCTCAATACAAGGAGCCAAAAGAATNTTGTTTGTATGATTCTATATAGATACACACAGTGGGCCAGTATCTTTAACCTCAATACAAGGAGCCAAAAGAATGTACCTTGAGTCTAGCATATACTAGTCAAGTGTAGACTTACTTTTGGTCGTCCAATGCGAATTTGAGGTCAAATTTTNCCTTGAGTCTAGCATATACTAGTCAAGTGTAGACTTACTTTTGGTCGTCCAATGCGAATTTGAGGTCAAATTTTTTGTTGCTGTTTAATTTTTGAGATGTTAGTGATCCAATTAACTTATTTGTGTGCTTAGGGATGTTTGAAATCGTGATTAACTGTTCTAATTAATTGATTTACATACATACATACATCACTAAGTATTATACTGCAAGTATTATATCCTATTGGTGGATATGATTAAAAGGTTAATCCAATAAACCACTCTGAATTGAATTGAATTGAATTATTAGAAGCAGGCCATATTTGGAAAACTTTCTCTGCGTCTCACTTATATAATTACAGGTTTGCTCTCTTGANATTATTAGAAGCAGGCCATATTTGGAAAACTTTCTCTGCGTCTCACTTATATAATTACAGGTTTGCTCTCTTGACGAAGCTGCGACAGATTCTCGGAAAGGAGAACATCAATTTATCCAAAACCTCTAGATCGATTCCTCATTATCAACTAATCAAGACCGTTGCTCATCCTGAAGCCTATCTTACCAGTTGCATCCCTCACCATCGGGTCTCCTTCATTGCTCAACTTACTTAATTTAAACACTATCTACTTAAAAGGGACACGGTACAATTTGAGTGTTTACTGCAAATATTGTGGAGATTTGTTGTAGCTCTCACACATGTTNTTAAAAGGGACACGGTACAATTTGAGTGTTTACTGCAAATATTGTGGAGATTTGTTGTAGCTCTCACACATGTTCCAATGCCCACAATTTCGTTCAATCAGAGACAATATTTTACCTCCTAATTTTAATTAATTAACATTTTCACTATAGATATACAAATTTGGAACAGATTGTACATATACTTAGTGAAAACAACCAAACTTTACATTTGTTAAACTCTTTATAGCTGCTTCGTCGAGTAAAGTTTTTCCTTTTTTCTAATTGTTTTTGTATGAGATGTATTCTATAGCACTTCTTCCTTTTCGAAATCCAGCTTGAAATTCGGAAATTTTGTCGTTTTTTGATATCCGGTTATCTTTACATCACAAACTTTACACTTGTTTTGTTGATCTAGCCCAAGCTTTTAATTCCCCGGCGCACTCCAAGCTATGGTCGGNACTTGTTTTGTTGATCTAGCCCAAGCTTTTAATTCCCCGGCGCACTCCAAGCTATGGTCGGTCCTAACGTCAATCTCAGAAATGCATCAATTCCATAGCAAGCATATACAAAAACGCGACAACAGTCATTAGAACTAAAAATAATATATCAGATCCGATTAAGATTTCAAAAGGAGTCCTACAAGGCGACCCACTGAGCTCAACCCTCTTTAACCTATTCATAAATGATATTGTAGAAACAATATATTCGACACTCGCCAACGGAATATTAATTTTTGATATAGTTATTCTATGCAGATGATATGGTACTCATCGCACCAACCAGAGAAGCCTTACATGCCAAAATTGACGCAGCAGCTAATTTCCTCAATAAAAGAGGCCTAGAAATCAATCAAACAAAAATCATGATCTNAGCCAAAATTGACGCAGCAGCTAATTTCCTCAATAAAAGAGGCCTAGAAATCAATCAAACAAAAATCATGATCTTTAGCAAATCGGGAATAAGCAGAGAAATTTAATTGGAACTCATCACCACTACAAGTTGTCAAATCCTATACTTATCTAGGTGTCCCTCTTTTTTCCACCGAATCCTCGCTATTAACCGCAAATTTTTTTGTTAAAAAAGGCCTAGCAGCCACAGGTCCTAGTCCTAACATCTCTAAAAAGAACAAAAAAATTCAACTTAATCAGCGCGGATCTTCTATTCAATTCTATCGTGCAATCAACCTCACTATACGCCGCTGCAATTTGGGGCGTTAATCACACAGACACGCTAGAACGAGTTCAACAAAATTTCTATAAACAAAGTTTTTTATAAGATTAGAAATGGGTAAATTACCTATGCAATATAATATCGCTAAAATGTCTCTCTCCCTAGTCACAAAAATAGCTAAAGCAAACCAAGAATCTCTAATTAAGAAAGCCTTTTTTCAGCAAAAGAAACTTCATGATGCATATCCAAACATTAAATTAATTTGGCTTAATCAGATAATATCACTCTTTGAAGGTTCGAAGATCTTT
>NIPM01000460.1:26363-74036 GCA_002738285.1 Holacanthella duospinosa | reverse complement strand
CATGATGCATATCCAAACATTAAATTAATTTGGCTTAATCAGATAATATCACTCTTTGAAGGTTCGAAGATCTTTACAGACTCTCAATACTCGGTCAAATAAAAGATTTCAATCGCCGTCCACTGTACCTTTCTTCTTAAGATTCAAGCTCCATACCACATTATTCAATGTTAAAAACTGCATGGGGCACAGAACCCTATCTACTACATTTGCTTCCCCACCATATTATAAGGACAATTCTACAATTTCGCCTAAATCACTCAATAATTTACGTAAAGAATTGCTGGATAAACTTAGGTTCTTTCAATTTCAAACAATGTAACTTATGTGGAGACACAGATTCTTACTCACATTTATTAACTTGCATTCAACTATCTGTGTTAAGAGCTAAATTCTTAACTAATTTTAATATACCTGATCTAGAAAACAACTTCAACATCTCTCATACTAAAATGTGGACACAATTCTACTACTATATATCAGCTGCTATAAGATACAAAACTAATCACTTAAATACATAGTATTAGATGTCAATCTGTAATACTCAACAATACTTATTAATCTTTATGTAAATACTGCAAACCACAAACTATTTTTAACTTACCTTACAATTGTAATACTAACATTTTTAACTATACCATTCTAATTTTAACTTCCTAATTAAATAAGCTACGACCTAAATTAAGATATAACTTCATTTTAATCCATTGAAGTGAATTGAAAATTTACAATTTTCAATTCACTTCAATAATATCAATTCCAAAAAAAACCAAAAATCGATGTAGATAGGTAATTTATGAATTCTATGTAATATGGTGGACACACCTTAAACGGTCAATCCAATAAACCATAATGATGATGATGATGACTAACTTAGCAGATTGTGATTTTCTGTNACACCTTAAACGGTCAATCCAATAAACCATAATGATGATGATGATGACTAACTTAGCAGATTGTGATTTTCTGTTGTCTTACAGCTCATCATATATGTCGTATAGTTCATAGATGTGTATGTTTGGTCTTTTGAGGAACAACTTCGAATTTATTGTGTAAACAAACCACTTCGTGGCATATCCCATCAAACAGGAAACTTGCCCATTACTATGTCTCTGCTTTGCTACATTGCTTTGCACTACGGTATCTAATCGAAACTGATATTTTAGTGTCGTGGCGGGCTCCAATATATTGCAACCGAAGTTAATTTTGTTATTCGTTTGGATTACTTACCCCACTGCGAAGCAATGCATCAAAGCAGAGACAATAGTCGGCAAATTCTCTGTTGCATTATCTCATTCCATGACTTGCTTATTTCTCTAAATTANGGCAAATTCTCTGTTGTATTGGAAATACCAAGGGATTATCTCATTCCATGACTTGCTTATTTCTCTAAATTAAGACAGTTTTCAGATAACAAAATTTTTTTTAACAAAAATTTAACGATTTCCTTAAAATTACTACTTTTTTAAATATTTTGCGGATACTTTCACTTCTGAATGAACAGTTAAATAAGTTTAAGACAGTTTTTCAAAAACTAAATTTTTTTTAACAAAATTTTTTTTAGATCACAAAAATTACCGTTTTTCTTTTAAATATTTCACGTGCGTTTGCATTTCTTCATGTATCATCCAGAGTTTTTAAATTTTACACAGACTGCACAGCGCTAAGTATAAACTTCTGTCTATTTATGGCACTATAGTCTGTAGAATTGATTAGTTAAGCCTGTCAAATAATTTCTGTCTAAAGGATTTGGCAGGGAATTGGAAAATGAAAAAAAAAACTTACCAGGTTCGAACCCACAACCACTCGATACAAGTCACTTACCTTAACATTTACGCCACACTGCCTCTGACAGAGTTCAGACAGTAAAATACCGATTGTTATTTCTTATTCAAAAGTAACTTTTCGAATCGAAAAATATTGTAGATTTGACGCCGTTGTTGATTTGGCTAATTGATTCCTCAAGCGATCAGAAACTTTAAGTAATATTACGAACAAGATATTCAATATCGCTATACTATTGAATTTTTCTTTCTAATAAACACTAAAATTCTTTCTTAAATTCTTACCAAAAATCCCAAAAATTTTGCAAAGATAAAAAATTGAAAACAATGTTGAGGCCATAAATTCTTTTCGATTAAAAAAATACTCAAAATTTTGATAAGTGGAAATAGAATCTTGCTAAAAAAAATTTTTTTACTGTTTATAAAATTGAAAAAATAAACTATTTTATAGTATTCATGTAATCGAATAAAGTTAATATTAATACAATGAGTATACAGTAAGGTTTGGTTATAGTGACACTTTAGGGACCGGTAAAATTGGTTTAGTATAGCAGGAGTTTATCATATCCGTATAGTTATGGAAACTTCAATTTAATAATTGTTCATTGTATCCAAATATTTCACTATAAATTCAGCGGTAGTAGCTTGTAAAAAAAACCTGTCATCCGCATTAAAAATATCAAACGGTTGGTACTCTTTCTTAATGGATGGCCAGACATTTTGAACCCAGTCGGTGACCAATGAATTAGGCACTGCTCCTTCCTCTCTACTAATACTTTTGAAAGTAATGCCATCTCTATCTTTGAATAGGAAAATCTAAGACATTGACACGCATCCATCCTTCTGAATTTCACCCAATTTTTTAGCAAATTTGTTTGCTAACCATTTGATAAGCACAGAATCCAACTTTGGCTAGTCACATCAGCCCTGGCGTTTTATATTCTAAGAATTCGATATTTGGATTTTAGCTAATTGCTTAAATGTAAGCTAATTATATTTTCAACACTTTTATTATTAACTTACACTAGAAAATTTTTGAAAGTCTTCAATTTTAGATTTTAATTTCAAAATAAGAAAAATTGTAGATTTTTCAATTTTTTATTTGTCACATAACGTTTGGCGAGGTGTGTTGGAAGACAGTGCAGCAATGATATCGAATTTATCGTTTAAGGACAACACACTGCGCTTTTGGCCTGATTTTGACATTGTGAATTAGTAATTTACTTAATAAACTAAAACTCAGTCATAGGTCAACATGCGTCAACATAGTCCGGTGCATAGATGGGCGGGCAAATAAGGAACAATAGTAGCAAATGGTCTCATTGCGGAATTCAGAAATATTTAATGCGTGTTCACTAAAACCGGACAAAATGACTCGGGACAGGTAGGATTGGTTCACTAAGGCCGGAAGTTCAGTATAGGTGATTTCATTATAGCCGCACTACTTAGCACATGATCTCCCATTTGCTTGGCAGGGACCGGACAGTGTGGTTTGCTATAGCCGGAGTTCTATAATCTCCTTAACAAATTCGAAATATTCTGGCCTAAGAGCTTTTACAATAGGAATTGAGCTTTACTTTATTAAGAGTGGTTCAAAGTTAGAAATGGACTGGGTAACTGTGTAAAGATTCTACGGTTAACAGCCGCCTTTTATAGGCTCTAAATGTATGATAATGCTTAAAGTTAATCTTTTGAAAAAATTTTCATGAGGCTAAATATGTTTACTTAAGGCTAAGTATACTTATTTTAAGGCCGAGTTAAGAAGAAGGGCCATGATGACTCATGTTTCAAATCTGTGAACACGAGACTAAGTCGTGATTGTTTCTTTGCTTCAAGGTCATTATAGCCGAACTTCACTGAACAACTATAGTCGGCATAGTACAGATTACTACATATGCAAAACTTGAAATTAGCTATTGCTTTTAGTCGAATTTGAAAAATATTTTAAGAAATAACGTTAAAAAAATCTTGTGAAATTTTTTCGTAAGACTTTTTTTCTTTCTAAAACCTGAAAATCTTCTGAAATTGTTTCCTTAATCGTCATGAAATTTCGTTAATCTGACGATAAATAAGACCTGAGAGACGCATGTTACCTTAGTTGGTTAGCAAGATTTAAGAAATAATCCGTAGTATAATTATTTCAGGTCAAGTTCAATCTTACAAAAAGAGTTGCACACTTATGCCAATAGCGACAATACTGGTTAATTGTTGTTACAATTTGGTTAATGTACTGTTTCTGCAGATAATGATTGGAGAAAGTAACAAACAATATAATGCCACATTCGGAGATTTTCTTTGAATTTGTCTAATTTGTTCTACATAAAAAATCATTGACAGTTCCAGTAGTATTGATTCTGACACGTTCACTCACATGGGAACAGTCATAACTTGCAAATTAATTTTAAATTACATATGAGCTTTTCATGTAAATTTAAGATACCCAACCACAAAAATGTTTGTCCGATTTCACTGGAGGTCATTTAGTAGGTGCTGTTGACCCCCAAAAGTCGTACATTATTGTGACAATAACAGTTGAAGAAAGCAGAACGATAGAGTTTCACAAATTTTTGTTTTGTTTGCATTAGAAGGACGTTGTAGAGATGAGGGAAAGGGTTGAGTTCCTACCTAGTTGTTGGGGGTTCGAGTCTTTGGTGTTCTTGTTAAATTTTTTTCTTTAAATATTAGCAATACATGTTTCGAATAAATTGCAATTTAAATGTTGGTACGAAATAAGAGTAAAAAACAAGATTGTTTTAACTCTAAAACGTTTGTGTAAAGATTAAAAATAATAGCAGAGTTGTACAAAATAGGCGAGAAACTATGAGGGGATATCCATGCTCAAAGGAAATTAGCAAAATTATTCAGAAAATTAAGATGAATTAAATACGTAAAAATCAAGATTTAAAATGTGCAATGTCAATCATTCCAATCCTTATTAATAATAAGGATACATAGGGACGCCACGAATATGCTTTATTTTTTCCAAAATTGTGCTTTATTATTTTCAAATTATGCTTTTTGATGTTTTATTTTTCAAAATTATGCCCTCGAGATGCTCTACACTTTATAGCTATGCTTCAAAATGTCGTATATTGCAAAAACTATCATGTGAAGCACTTTTATTTATATCCTTCATTAAAGTCTCCGTCAACATTATTAGTATTAGAGTTTTCATTAAAAACAACCTTCAGATAAATTTCAAGGTTTTCGTCAGTCAGGTTGGTTCTCAGTGGGGAAAACAATCGTCTTAGCAGTGAAAAGCTTCTCTCAACGGAGGCACTACTGGCCGGAATATTAAGCAGTTTCAACGCAAGGGAACTCAAATTTGGCATTTCTTGACGGTGTTCGACCCAAAAATTATGAGATGAACTGAAATTTGCCAAAACTCTCCATTTTTATTCACCTACACACCCCACCTTCACCCTCTACAACCATCTAAAACAAACCTGCATGATAATCTAAACAAGAAACAAGTAAATTTATGCTTTATTGTGCTTTATTATGCTTTATTTTTGGAAAATGCTTTTAATGCTTTTTATGCCACACAACTTGGTGCCATTTGCCGGCATATTTCATGATCCGCAAAGATCCAAAATATTACGTGGACATTCAATGGTAATGGCAAAGATGCTCTATTATGCTTTTGATGCTTTATATCGTCCTTGCTTAGTATTATTGGATACGCTTTTTGACGTTGGCCATTGGTGACCTCTGATCCTATACTTTTACTGTTTAGGCTAAAGTTTAAACGCAGTGTTTCATATGTATTAATTAATTTATAAAAATTGAAAGATTTAATTAATTAAATTGACAATTCAATTCCATAGGTCACTTCCGATCTCAAAGTTAACTTTTTTGCTGAAATTAAAAATTTATGGTACGCTTAATTTGTTGAAAATAAAATGTTGATTATCAAGGCTGTGCAAAATACATGTAGTTTGAAAATACTGTATTTTAAATATTGTATTTTAAATACAATTTGGATTTTGTATTTTGTGGTTGGAGTGGAGTAAAACCTGTGTATTTTGTGTTTTGGCTGATTCAGCCGAATTGTATTTTTCATTTTGTTGCCTTGTCGTGAGTAGTATGTAAACTACAGTTAACAATGTTATTTTATTAACATTGAGGCCTGTAGGCATATTCCGCACTCCCAATTAACTCTCACAAATCTGTAGAACACTATATTTCTTCGAAGCGAGGTAACAACAGTTCTTACCAAATGCACAAATACATACATTTAAAATATACATATGAATCTACTGCAACATTGGTGAGTTTGTTAGTATCAAACCACACTCAATAGAGAATGGACAATTTCTACGTACATCTGCAAAGTGATGCATCTCCAACATTTTTTCCAACTAACACTATATCAAATTTTCGAAATCAGTTGTCAAGACCATTTAATTTAGACAGTAATACATAAGAGGTTGCTTTAGCTGAATGTTCTTGTACGTTTAAACAGCATTGTATAGAAAAAGATACTCCGATTTTAGAGAGTTTCGAATATGGAAGTCTGCAAGAAATAATACTTCCAATGCGTTTTGTGGGTTTAGAGTATGATTATCCTCTAGACAACACAAATTACTATGAGAATAACGTGAGTTACGCGTATAAATTTATGAATTCTTCGCTAATTAAGAAAGGAATGTTTTCAAACGCAACAAACTCCGAAATAAGTAAAAACTTTGAATCAGTGATAGTAAAATGGGCGGAAATACCTGTGTCAGCTACAAGAAATATTACTACCTTAATAGAACTCATGAATATACTAAATACGGAAATAGAAAAATATTATCCAGGATTTAGAATTCAAAATCGCGATAACAAATGGTATGTAGATAGTTCTGAAATTGAACAACCTGCAAACATAAGGTCATTGGTTATAATGCCACAAGTAGCAAAATATATGATTGATTTAAGAATTCAAAAGCGCGAAGACAATACAATTCAAGAAATAATACCAAAATAGTCTTTTGAACATGAAATGTCTTCTGAACTTGAAAAGTTACCTGCTGAGTCAATAATTCTAATACCAAAATATTCTGCTCTGACACAGGATAATGTTTTGAAAGAGTCAATGTTTACCCCACTTCTAGCGGGAACAATACTTTTCAAAATTTCAATTTACGATCAATTTGTATGTGTAGGGGATGTTATTGAAGAATATTCATCAGGAGAGAGTCAAATGATTCCAGCTAACATTTATTTTGAATCTGTCAAGACAAAATCTAAAATTGAAAATGTGAAACAGCAATATATTAATGAAGGAAAATTGTTTTCAAAAACAATGGTCAAAGTATTGTTAACCTATAATCTACTAACGTTGAATAGAGATTTGTATCACACCGCGGATTTACTCCGTTTTATCAATCGAAGGGTATCTTTTTTGAATTTTAGTTTGGAAGAAAATTATGTTATAATGAAATATCTGAATTTAGGAGAAGAGCACAAAAAGTATATCATTTTCAATTCTAGAATTAGGTATCCTGGGATTGTTAGATAATAAAGTTGTAAGTGAAAATTCTATTCTGGGCGGTTTTGTACATCAGTTTAATTATGGACAAACTAGGATGTATTTATATGCTAATATTGTTCAACCCCAATATATTGGTAATGGAATGGCTCCAATACTTCGTATTTTAAACTACTCTGGAACCGATGGAGTAGTAACAACTCACTAATTCACACATTTACAATATGTTCCGCTATCCATCAACTATATTGATTACATCCATAAGTGTATAAGAAGTGAAAGTGGTAATCATCTTCCATTGTCAATTGGAACATTTCAAGCTACACTACACTTTCGTCAGAGGAAATACTAGAATGTATAATAATGAAGAAGTTGAAAGTCTTTACAAACTCTTTAGCTCTCAATATAGAAATGGGTTTACCGAACATCTTGTATTCTACAAACCCAATTTAATAAGACAACGAGGGTCAGGGTTTGGATCATTTTTTTGCTAATTTGGGACGGGAATTTCTACCATTTGCAAAAAAGTTTATTTTTCCAGCTGCAAAAACAGCACTAAAAAATATTGCGGTTGATGTACTTGAAAATAATAGAAATGCTATGGACAGTGTGAAAGCCAATTCACTTGAGGCATTAAAAGGAGTTGGTAGACAATTGGTAGCTCAGTCTGGAAGTGGTATTCGTCGCAGGAGTATCAAAAAAAAAGGTAAAAACTAAATTAGGTAAAATAAAACAAAGAAGAGTTGTGACAAAATCAGAAAAGTTCAACAAAAGAAACAAAAAATCCAGAAAAATAAAAAACAAAAGCATTCATCTGTGTTTCGTTAACAAAATGAGTCGAAAATTAAAAACAGCGTATTGACTTTGTAAGGAGCGAGACTGCAATATTTGAAGAACCCGGATATGATATAACTATTCAATCAACGTCAATTGTTGAATCTCATCCGATAAATTCTGTATCAGACAGAACTGCACTTATTACATTTTTTATTCAAGGAAATGAAACTCAATATCTTGATTTTGCAGAGTCAAAAATTTACATACGCGGCAAACTGACTCGAGAAGATGGCACAACATTACCAAAAGTGACAGATCCAACAGTATTAAATTCTGCACCTGTAAACAATTTTTTGCATAGTATGATCGACAAAGTTAGTGTCTACTTGAATGAAATAGAAATAACAAGCAAATGTAGCTACTACCCCTACAGATCCTATATCGAAAACTTTTTGGGTTACTCTAAAAATTATGTCCAGAGTATTGGTGGAGCGTCTATGTTTACTAAGACTGAATCGGAAATAAATACTACCGATCCTGGTTGGATTAAGGGAAACAACATGGTGGATGAAAGCAAAAATTTTGAGATGGCTGATACGCTACAAACTGAATTGTTTACTCAACCCAGATAACTAATACCTGAAATAGATGTGAGAATCCAACTACATCGTTCGAATGATTCCTTTTGTATCCAATGTGAAGGGAGTACACCTCAAAGCGTCAAATTCCAAATAATGGAAGCTAAACTTTTAGTAAAGAACCATGCTCTCTTACCATCAATACAACTTGCACATTTGAAATATTTGGAAGCTGGAAATCCTCTAGTATATCCAACCCGTCTTGTAGATATAAAAACATATGCACTCCCAACTGAAACACTTCAAAACACAAATGAAAATTTAATCTCTGGACACCTCCCAGACCGAATTGTTATTGGATTGGTTCCAAGTGCTAACCTACATGGTTCCTATGCTACAAATCCTTTATCTTTTGGAGATCATAGTCTCACGCACATTAGCGTTAAAGTGAATGAGGAGGGANAATGGGGAGGGAGTCACAGAGCAATCCACAGATCTTGACATTGCTGAAGGTAGATCAGTATTGACTTACCTATCTTTGTTTGAAAATTTGGGAATTGCAAACTGCGACACAGGAGTTGACATTAAACTCAGTGAATTCAAGAATAGTAAAATTCTTCATGTCTTCAACTTGAGGCAGATGAGAGACAGTTTTACTATTCCAAAATTTGGCAACGTTGCTATTAATCTGCGCTTTAAGACAGCACTCACAAGCACAATAAGCGTTGTAGTATACGCTGATTACCAATCGGTCTTATATATAAATGCAGAGAAACAAATATATTGTAAGGATTTTTCAAAAGAAACATGAATACGACAGAAATTTACGATTGCCTCGCTCCTCTTACGAAAAGGAAGAATGACCAATGCGAAGTTATTCCATGTGACTATTTACTACAACTCAAGATTGAAAGATATCCGTTGGTACTTTGCATTAATAACCAAAGCAGCCAGGAAGATGGAGAACATTGGGTTGGACTATTTGTGAAAAAACGTGGCGCAGAAACAGGATTTTTTTGTAGCATGGGTGAGGAATAATGGATTACTTGCCATACTTTCATCAATTTGCAAAAATGTTGAATGTTTCGGTTTTGGAAAATAGATTATGTGTCCAAGGACCAAATTCAAATAAGTGTGGACATTATGTTATATTTTTTATGTTCAAAAGATTAAATTCATGTCCTATGTTTTCTATATATTGTATATTTACAAAAGATTTTGTTTGAAATGATAAGATTGTTAGCAATTTTGTAAGAAAATTATTTATTATGAAAGAATTTAAAAAAGATACAACAAAAAATTTGATTAATCAATGTTGTGTTTGTAAAAAATAAAATTATTTAATAGTAGTCCAGCGTGTATTCTTAGTATGTTTTGATTTTTGGATCTTTCCAACTGGAGATAAATTTTCGCTTTGTGTATGCAAACCAGAGAGTGTAGCTCTCGGAAATATATTTGGTGTGGCTGGAAATTGTTCAATTTTTTCGAGTACTTCATCCATGACTCCAATTCGATGTGGTGGTTTATTGTTAGCAAGTTCCAAAACAATTTGTTCATATTCGGTACCTGGAATTGTTGTTACGTCAATAATAATTTCTCCTTCGTTATTTGGAACAATATTTAAAGACTTGAAATAATTCAATATTCCAGTGACACGGATACCTCTCAGCTTTTTGCAATTTTATTAAATGGATCCGTTTCAGATTCTTTTACGAAATTCATTCTCTCCAATGGTTTATTTTTAGTATTCAGAAAATTTGGGAGTACATTTTTTACCAGCAATGGGGTATTTTTGATATTTCTTTGCTTTGTTGCAAAATTTCTTGCAAGTTCTTGATACAACAAAATTTTCAAATCATCTGGTATATCTTGATCTAAAATTGTTTCTTTATCTTGTTGAATCAAAGATGAATTTTCAGTTTTTTTCTTGCAAGAAGTATTAACTTATTGTAAACATGTCCTGGAACAAGTTTCATCCAATTTACCATCGTTAATTTAATAGTTGACTTGCGAGAAACGCTAAAACAGGTGGTAGCAATGCAGGTAAACATCCTCCCTTTTGTAACAACAATTTCTTTTTTGTTCGAATTGACGAATTTCTGAATGCAAGTTTTTCAAGAATATATTTGTATGGTTTAAATTTTTTGAGTACACAATGTTTTATAGGAACATTTTTGTTTGCAACGTTAAGAATGGATTCTTGAATTGATTTTAACTGATCTGCATTAGCACCTCGTATACATGCTTTCCGCTTAGCAGGTGTGGATTTACTGATAGTTCTTAGAAACTCCACATTCTTTTTAATGCGTTTGGTCATGATGCTTAAATCTGTTGAACTAAACTAGATGAAGCTTAGTCAAAGCATTATATAAGAAGTAAGTAGTTAAATAAGAATTAGTCGAACAATCGCTATGAGCAACGACATAGTGGAAGCATATTTAGACCCTCAAAATGCGGGATGTTATTCAGGAGCTTCAAACTTTTTTAAAGTAAATAAATTTGTAGGTTTCAAAAATGTTCAAAAGATTTAAAAAAAGTGTAATAGTTATGCACTCCACCATCCTTCAAATAAAAGAATACCACGAAGATTTGTATATAGTCCTACACCATTTAATCAATTTGGAATGGGTAAGGTATAAGAGTCAACATGAATGTAGTTTGTTATTAATAGATATTTTGTTGTAGACCTTATTGACATTCAAAAATATAGAAAATCAAACTATCAAAAAGGATATATATTAGCAGTTTTACATCCGTTCACAAAAATGGGTTGGTTAGAGCCTGTTCGTCGAAAGACATGTACTGAAGTTGGTGATGCATTAGACAAAATTATTTCTCGATCCGGAGGTAAATGTCTCAGGGTACAAAGCGATTCTGGAACAGAATATATGGGAAAACAAATAAAAAATATTGTGCAGATAATAATATTTAACAGTTTGTCACAAATAGTCCAATCAAAATTTCATATATTGAGAGGTTTATAAGAACAATAAGGCAGAGGATCGAACGCTTCACGACGGAAAAAAATACAAAACGATTTATACATATAATTCCAAACATTAAAAAAGCATACCAAAATTCATTTCACAGAAGTATTCAGAGGACGCCAACCTCCGTTACTCCAGACATAGTCTCAGAGGTTTGGAAACAGTTGTACATAAACAGAAAATTAAAAAAAAAATAGAAAAGTATATCCGAATGCAACAAAAGTATTTCCAAAACGATCGAAGCAAACCTTTGAAAAGGGTTATTCTACAAACTTTGACTCCCAAGTATACGAAATTGCAGAAATATTAAACACAAATCCAGTTACATACCGTATATGTAACTCAAAAGGCATATTACCTAGATGTTACTATCATCAGGAATTAGTCGAGAATACGTAATAGCAGAGAATGTGTCTCATAGATTGGATTTGCGTAAATCTCAGAATTCAAAAACTGTTCTGTTGTGATAACTGCGTATGTATAGTGGATGATCCTATAACAAATATAAAACAAGGGAGGAACCACACAAGAATAGAATTGGGAAATTTTATGCGAAGAATTAGTATTAGACAAAATCAACTAAAAAATTTGATTGAAAAACTGCAACAAATTGAGAATTCATTAAAATTAGATGGTTAAATAAAAAAAATTATTTTCAAATAAAATTTACAAATGTACAATTTATTTTTTCCAAAGAATCTTGTAGATACAGATTATTCTGATCTATTTCGTCGAGTTGGTGGCGTGTATTGTATGTCAATCTGCTCAGATATGAAGTCTACCACTTCTTATATATCACTTGCAGCTAACCGATTTTGAAACCAAAATCGACATAATTGTTTCATTAATGTTGGAAAATCCTGTTCCATAATTAAATTTATATATAGTTCTTGTCCATTAATTGAAACTCTTGGCTTCCTAGAAGATAGTTCAATATGAATTTCTTTCTCAAATTTACTCGTTTGTTGTACTTACCTCATCGTGTTAATCATAGCTGGTCCCGAACCATTTCTTGAAAACCAACATTTCAGTCGGAATTCATTTATACTCTGTCTAGCATTACGAGATGTAGACACTACAGCAGTAGTTTCGTGCTGCTGTGTTACACTAGATTTCTGAAAAGGTTCTAAGGCTGAAACTCTTTCATTTTCAGCAGTAATGTCATAATCAAATCAAATACTTTTTGGTGTCCACATATTTTTTTTCGAGAACGTTGTTGCCGAAACGTCTTGTCACCATTCGGAAGTAGTGTGTAAGTGTAAATAATACAGTAGGCACAGTTACCGTATTCAAATAATGCTTATGTATTGAATATGTTCTAATGAAAAACAAAGGATCTGGAAACAAAGTTAAAATTAGTTATGATTAAATGTAACAATTGTTTACACATACCCATCTGTAATAGATCCTCTGGATTAAAATCGTCCCACAGTTCCGACGCGTACAATCTTATTAAGACCCACAGTGATTTAGCTTCTGGTACACATGGATCATGTGTACATTGTTTAGTATATGGAGTCCAATTATCTGGTTTCCAGTCTTTTTCACTAAATATAGTTCGAAAATCACCATCAAGTTCACCCTCAATCTGTCTTGTTACTGTTGTCAGTTGAAATTCAGAGCAATTTTCAGGTAGCACACCTTGATTATACAATGGTTGGTTATCAGTGGGTATTCTAACATGCTGCCTTGGGAGAGGTCGAAGCAAATAACATTGATTAGAAGTGATAATGCCTTTCGCCACAATGCGACAGAACAAATATTCATATTCTGTAGCCAAGTCGCAAGGAGTTTGATTACACAATGTTGTATATGGAAGCTTTGTAAGTGGATCATAATCACGAAATAGAATAGGTCCTTCTTCCAAAGAGTTTGAAGGGTTTTTAAGAAGTCTATATCCTGGACACTTTGCCTTGCGAGTATTTGCAAACTTTAAAGAATTAAAGAGACCACTCAGTTTCTCTTCTAATCGTTTAGTTCTTTCATTCTCTTCTTCTATCACCATTCGTTCTCGAACTAGATCAGCAACTTCCTGGTTACCAGTTGTGTCGGCTGAAGTAACATTTTTATCTGTTACCTGCATTACGTCTGTTTCATCATCTGAATCGGAAGTAGTGTTTGGTGAATGAAGTTCGGGGTCCATGTTGCAGTTAGAAGACTTGTTGCCTAACTGTAAGAAGATAAACTGATAATTCCGAAGAAAATAAGCGTCGGTTTTATACCCGAGAATTGACCTCACTCTGAATTTGAACAATGGATAATCTCGAAAGTTCTAAATAAACGTTTCTCAAATTCGATCAAAGAAAAACATGTTTTTCAAACGTTAGAACAATGGATAACCTCGACTGTTGTTTTTGTGACCTAAATATTTGTTTTTCAACCTCGATCAACAAAAAAAAGTTTTTCTCACAATTTTATCCAAGGGTAACCTTTCAAACATTTACCTACAAATACGAAATTTTTAGTCCGAATATTTCCATTCCAAAAAGTATGTCTGGAAACATTGGATACGACGAAACTGGTACTGGGAGACAAGAAATTACTGGAAGACAAGAAACCATTCTGACACAATTAATTAATAGAAGACAACTGCGTTTGCCAACATTTGTAATCGCGTCCTTTATTATTTACATGCTGCTTGGATTTTGGACATTTCAAATTTTGCATGACTCCGAACAGGCAATAATAAAAGTGGAAAAACTTGTAGATAAAATAACTACAAATTACGGGTGGTTGATTGACCCAAACAATTCAACTCATGGATGAGCAAAATATACCAACATGGGATTTTTCAACCTTCAATAACGATTTTTTGAATGACATTTTTCATTATGCCCCACCACCACCATCACCAGAGGTCCCTGTTATCCAAGTAAAAAAGAGGAAACGTCAAAAAATGGAAACAATGAGCGATATTTCCAATGATGATTTTCATTATCCTCCACCACCACCATCTCCAGAGGTCCCTATTGTGCAAGTAAAGGAGGGAAAAAGACAAACATTGGAAAAATAGCATTTTGTGCTGCAGCAAAGAGAATGGTACAGGAATATAAAAAAAACGGACGAGAGGATTTGAATAAAAAAAATGAGGAAGTAATATTGAAGAAAAGAGATTACATTGACGCAAATATACTAAAGCTCGTGCTTTGCAAAGAAGCTAATATGAAAGTTTTAACTGACCAAGATGCCATTAAAAACATGCTTGGCAAGCTAAACTCGCTACTTGGAAGAAAAAATTGGAACAACTCTTGGGAACAAGAAGACTTATCGCAAGTAACGCGATAAATATCGCACTAGGTGCGATAGGAAATACTGCTTCGCTATAGCAATATCGTGCTTCGCGCGATAGAGGCTCGCCACTTGCTAATTTTTGTTTTCTTCTTTCACAGAAGATGTTCCCTTACAAATTGTTGATGCTTCGTGGAAACATGAAATGAATGGTCTCGTACTCTGCTTGGAACAGGATTCTAAGAAAATTCTTATTCCACATTTGATTGCTTTTCAAATTAAAAAAAAATCATATCTTAGTAACATTTTAGTGAATAAACTTGAATAAAAAAGTATATATTACATCATTTAATCAAATTTTGTTTATTTTTAAGATGGAGTGGGAAACGATTGATTTTGATTATCGGCTATTTAGACCGTTAAAATGACAATTTCTGGAAGTTCTCAAAGTGGGAAAAGTACTTTAACAAGTAAAATCTTGGAAAAACGTATTGACATGTTTGATATTCAAATTGATAAAATTACCTACTGTTACTCTGAATAGCAGGAAAACTTTTTCAATGACATGGAATCCAAGGTCCCTACAGTAAAGTTTCGCAAGGGTCTCCCAGGGGATTTTACTGATCCTTTAGATATACCTCAACTCTTTGTTCTGGATGATTTACTAGCAGAAATTTGTCAATCAAAAACTATTGCAAATTTATTTACAAGAACTTCTCACCACAGGAATATTAGTGTGATATTCCTCACACAATCCTTTTTTGAGAAGTGTTTAAGACTTTTAACTATAAACTGCAAATATCTTATTTTGATGAAAAACGTTCGAGATTCTACCCAGGCGTACTGTCTCGGCCGATAGTTGAATGGTGGAAGAAAAAATGATGCATTTGAAGTAGCTTACCAAGATGTTTTGAAAAAACCATATTCACATTTATTTATAGATTTGAATTTGCAACAGGATGACAGGTTTAGAATACGTACTAGTGTATTTCCTGAAGATTGTGTAGTTTATTCAAACTAACTATAAAGGTTTTTTATATCAACATGGTTGAATGCTAGTGTATTTACATTGTGTGGTAAAATAAAACGTTTTATATCGAATCCGTTAATGGCCTTTATTGTCGATTCTATTGTATATAGTTTGTTTAAAACTTAGCAATAGATTTTGATGTTACATGTGTTTGGATGGGGTTTTCAATTGCGCTTACATAGTCGTCAAATGTACAGTCACGATCTAAAGGTCGTTTCGGAATACCTTTTCCTTTTTTCTTATACTCAACAGTATTGACGTTCAGTCCTATCTTTTATGTAACGCAGAGCATATAATTTTATTTTATTTACGCAAGCGTGAGTCAGCACACACATTGCGTACTCATCCTTCATTGTTCCAAGCTTCTTTTTGGTTTTTAGGCTGTGAAACTGTCCAAAATAGGTATGGCTGGCATCGTAGCAACTCATGTCAAATCATCCTTCTTCATTATCTTTACAATCCTGATAGAAATTGTCTGTTTGGATAAGCATGAACAACGAGTCTGTGTCTGTATACACAAGATCAAGATTTGCATACTTTTTGAGGAAGTAATCATAGAACCACTGAAAGATTATGAGTTTGCTAATTTCCAGACACGCAGATCCAACAGCAATGGGACGATCCAAGGTTACTGAGAGTTTTTTTAACTGAATGATAACCAAGTCTTTGTGTACAATATTCACACTCTGTATTGTTGGTTTTGAGTTATATTTCAAAGCCATCTCAAGTCCCATAATGAGTTTGACGTTTACACGATTGCTTTTAGCCTCAATCATTTCTCCAAAGATGGCACAATTACAAAGTTTAAATCAAATCTTCCATTTTTGAGGTAGCTGCCTTTCTCATTGTAGCGTTAAATTCCATAAATTTGCGAAACCAATCTGTTTGAATAAATTTTACAGATGCATGAACTTTTGTCACCTTACATCCGAGTTTCATCCAATACTTTAATAGTCTGTAATGACACACATAATTTTTTTGGTCATAAAAATCTGCAATTCGTCTTTCTGTTTTGAAGGTGTTCATATTTACTTCCATTTCTTCACCAAATTCCATCATGTGTGAAGAAATTTCTTCAACGTCTATCAGTTGTTTATATGGCATTGGTGGATATCTATTATGATTCAGTTGTTTATATTTTATTAAACTACAAACTGTAGTCACTTACTTATTTAGTTTGTCATGAAGTTCTGCTGGAATTTGGACATCAACTTTTACAAAATAACCCACTCGCCCATCATCTTCAATATTTTCAAAAAATTGCTCGGGATTTTGACACATTCTCTCGAGTTCCTCACACGAACCAACATGTAATCCCTTTCGGGAAGTTTGGATATCATTGCAGTTCCTAAATAAATAGTTTTATCATCGAAATAATACAATAAAATATATGAAAGAGTTACCATATAAGTTTGTTATGTCCATCATTGCTAAAAATGTTGTAACTTCGTTGGAGTTGTAATCAGGTATCAATGGGTTATTTGTTTGGCTGTCGGAATGTTTCCTACAGAGACCAGACCTCCACGAAGTCCTTCTTCAATAATTAAGTAAATGACAGGACATTTAATGTTTTCAAGTTCAACTTGAGTGTACTTCAGACAAGCGTCACAGATAAACATTGGCAAACTAAAGTAATGGCAAACGTCTAGTCCAAACGCTTTGTACATAACGTTGCGTAATTTGATGAAACTATCAGCAAGAAGAGCTGTGTCCGATAAACAGTATGTGTTTGTGTAGTCACCCATATTTGAAATATCAAACTCGTTCCAGACCATTTTTGCTTCCTGAGTAATATCTTCCCCAGTTAAGTTTTATGAAAATTGCATTAAATTTTTTAGTGGAGGTTGGGATAAGTCACAGAATCAATTGAATCTTTTTGCAGTGCTTCCATAATGAGTTTACTGTCATAATTTTTGAAACCGTGAAAGACACAAACAAACTCACTAGACTTTTGAACTGCTTTCATATTACATTGTTGATGAGCCAATCCAATAAAATTTGGACTACCTAGTTGACAAGAAAAATAAACAATTTTAAAACATAAAATAATAAGAAAAATTACCATCTGTGATGCTATGATCGTGGTGTCTATGTAAGCTTGTATCCGCCTGCTCAAATCTTCTTGAACATATGCAGCATGATAAGTAAGTCGATAGCATTTCCTGGTCAGTCTCAGTGAGTACCATTGTGGTGCGAGCCACCTCATCCGTATACTTAATTTCTTTTGAAAGATTTTCTGCAATTTCAAACAGTTCCATCACCATCTTGTGTGCTATATTTTCATTTTGCTCTTGGGCGTAATAAACTTGCTTCGCATAGAAGTTGTCCTTGTTTTCTATACATACATAGCTAAATGATCCCGGGCAGTGAATGTTAAGTTTGCACGTTGACGCTTCCTGTTCTAGATGACATTCAGGCTGATCCAATTGTATTAAATTACTCTCTATATCACAAAAGAACACAAATGGATATCTGATACATCTGCAATTTGAAGGGAAAGTTTAAACTATATACTATGAAATATTACTAGTGTTTTACCTTTCAAATTTTTTAAATTTGAAAAACATTTGTTTATGAAAGTTTGTTTTTTGACATCCAATAGCAGCACAAGCTATCTTGTGAGATTCATATTTAAATCTGCTAAATGAATGTAGGCAGTAGCAACAAACTTCTGTGGAACTGTGGCCTGTACTTCTGAACAGAAGACGATGCAAGTTGTGAATATACAAAAAATGATTTTTTTGTTCACCCAAATACATTAGCAAATCAATTCTAATTTCTCGATCTTCTTTGCGTGTATATAATGTATAACACTTTTTACGAAATTCCTAAAGCAATTCAACTTTGCTGTGTCGTCTGGTGGAGATATTTTGTTCTGTTTCCTCTACCAAATCAAGTTGTGTATTCACCATTGTATCATCACCATTATTAGTTGACGTATTTACGACGGAAGCAATAACATCATCAACAGAGGTCGTAATATTTCTTGGTTTTTTATATATTCAAAGAATAATTTGACTCAAAAGCTATTATGAAAAGCCCAATAGTAGGATTGTTTGATTAAAACCGCTTTATCTGAGATATACTAAATGGAAACTTAATTCCAGACCAATTTATTGTTGAGTTTACAAACAACTGATCATAGTAGTTCAAGTTTTTCAAAAGTTTGGCTTTCGTGTTGGATGAACGAGGAAAAGGAGTTCTGAATTTTGGATGTAAACGAACTGCTCGTTTAAAACATAATTCATTAGCGCTAGGTACATCATGTAAATTTTGCATTTTTCGTTTCAAAATTTCTGGATATTGTTCCATATGGTTGCCCCCAGTGAAGTTTGTGTAGTCTGCAATGAGAATTTTAAATTCCAAAACTGATATAAAGACAAAGGAAGAAACCATGTTTGTATAGCTTTCTATTCTGTTTTTAAATTCAAGAAGAGCTTTTGTGAAAACAAATGAAAAATCAATAGCATGATTAATTCCAAATAAAAATGAATTGAATGCTGGAAAGCTCAATGTCTTTTGACCATCTGCATTAGTCTTTTCAAAATGTAAATTTATTATGAACTGAATCTTAAAATTCTTCTTAGCTTCTGTCTGTACTCTTAATAATTGAAGTAGTGAGCGTTTAATACGGTGGAAAAGTTGATTTATAGTGATAGGGATTTGATCGGATAAATCAACTTTGTACTTTTTGTAAGTGTTGTCGATCGCAGGTCTCAAAAATTTAATGTACAAATCACTTCTTGATATTCCTTCTCCGGTTTGGTTAAAGGTTTGAAATTATTGATAATATGCGATATGAGAATGTGATAGATGTTGTTGTAATGTGGCGACAGAGTTAAAGTTTATACTACAGAAAGGACAAAATCTGTTATGAAAGTGTTCTGCGGTTATCTTCTCTTCAGAGTCACTACTAACATATCTCGTTTCATCAGAATCATAGAAATCTGACACGTCGCTGGATGAATAATCAACGAGTCTCGCATTCATTCTGTTGTTTAATGGTGAAAAATGCGAAGAAAATCTTCAAAATGTTTCGGATTCCTGGCAAAAGAAAATTTTATCTGGAAAAAATGAATACTTTGTTAATAGGAGTAACTTTTGTAGAAGCCATTTTGTGTGTTAATATAAAACGAAAATTTTTCTTAAGTTACTCATTCCTCGATGCCCATACCTAAGGGTGTGGGATGTGTGAGTAAAAAAATATTTTAAGAGGTCTAAATCCAAATTCAAAATATGGTTTGCCTGGTGTTTACATCATTAATTCTAAATAATCCCACAGGTGGAGAGAAGGATGTACAAATCTAAAGTCGGAAGTTTGCCAACTTTCTTTCAATTCGTCGAATTAAAAACTATTAAGATGTATGATGCGAAAGTCAGGAAAAGTGAAAAAGGGCTCACTTTACAAATTAAAGGAAAGTGAACCCTTTTTCGCAAATAAAAAAGAAAGAATTTCAAAGTTTAGCATAAATTAAAAAAAAATTTTGCTATTCAGCATACGGTATACGGACTTCGACAGCTTAATACAATAATTTTTCGAAAGTGAAACTTAAAATAATTTTATACTCCGGAAAGTCATAAAAAGTAAAAAAGGTTCACTTTACAACTTAAGGAAAGTGAACGCGAAAGTTAGTAAAAGTGAAAAAAAAAACTCACTTTACATAATTAAAGGAAAGTGAACTAAGATGTACGATGCGAAAGTCAGGAAAAGTGAAAAAGGGCTCACTTTACAAATTAAAGGAAAGTGAACCCTTTTTTGCAAATAAAGAAGATTCAATGTCAACGTCTAGTGTAAACTTAAATATTTTTTACTATTCCGCACACGGTATACGGAAAACAATAATTTTTGAACTCTTTATTTATTTATTTTAAATTTTTATTTATTTTCTTGTGTCACCTCCGGCAAGCCGGAGGAGGCACAAGGGCCCTGGAATGGGGCCCTTGTGGGCCCTGGAATGGAACGACGGCGTCGCAGGCAAAATTTTTGTTTTTTATGGTCTCCAGATGTATGTTTCGTGAACATTTTAAGCCAAGCTTTTTTTTACTTACAATTTGTGATAAAATTGATGAATTGAGGAGTTCATCGACTTCAGCCGAAATTTTTTTTTTGGTTTCTTTTTGTCTGAAACTATTTGGACATTGTTCTAAATTTATGAAACTGTTTTTGAGTTCTAAAAACCTATGATCTAAAATTATACAATTTTTTTATCAATTATTTCAATTAAACCTATAGTACATCTGTTTATTTAAGCTATGACTATTGTTATAACTTTACAATAATTGTCTTATTCTATTGCTAAAAGTCCCTTCTATTGCAAACTTCAACAGATCAAAGATTTTTTAAAATCAAATATTGTAGTATTTATACCTAATTATGACCTAAATTGTGACAACAACGTTTTTTTTGTTATTACATGTGATTATCTGTATTGCTTCTTCGTGTGTTTTTTGTTTTGTTTTTATTTTGAACGTTTTGAAAATTGAATACAAGGCCACATTTAAGGAATTTATATTTTAGCCTATTTTTATTTATGATCTCTTTAAGTGTTTACTGTTAAACTTAGAAATCTGAAAAAGGGTTCACTTTGCAAGAAAAAGAAAGTGAACCCTTTTCGAGAATAGTTTAAATAAAGACAAACTATCCTTGAAGTTTAGTATAAATTCCAAGTCCACATCTTGAAAAAATTATTCAGTCAAAAGTTATCTTTACTTTTCTACATCACCATGGAAATCGATCCAGAAGGACCAACTACCATCACCATCAATAATGTGGAACATTATTTTGTCAGTGTTGAAAATTACACAGCAGTTTTTAAAGAAAACTTGGACAATCGCATCTTTCTAGATGTAGAGGTAAGTTTTTTTTTTATTTAAGCATATTAGTTTTTTATTACTTTAATTAAGTGAATATTTTTTTAATTTCAGGCTCAACATATATCCTATTTAGAAGCTCAGATTCTACACTCACAACTTACCCTGGAGGACGAAAGGGATACTTCTACCAAATCTTTAGAAGAGTGGACACACAAATCTGAAAATTTTCAGCAACAACTCTACCTGGCAAAGGCCGAGAAAGATACAACTGTAGCACAGCGAGATACGGAAAATGAGGCTAAGGAAGCAATTCTTAAAGTCTGCCAAACCAAGGGTAAAATTAAAAGAAAAAATTTTTAATTATGATTTATATTTTATATTTACTATATTATGTTTCTAATAATTATTTTGTTTTATTTCAGAGTAAACTGTTTTGTGGCTACAGGCTGTTCTGACTGGAGTACAGGCAGCACTTTTGAAAAAGCAAGATGAAGTGACGGAACTCACTTCAAAAAATGCTACTCTAACTTCTAGAAATAGAATTTTGGAGGTTGGCATTCCTGCTCTTCAACAGGATCTCGACGACCAAGATGGACGACTTCAAGAATTTGAAGGTATTATTTTTTTTTCATTTTACACTTTTCTTTTTATATTATTTATTTACATAATTATTATTATTTCAATTTTTTTAGCAATCAACAACCAATTGAAAGAGAAAGTTACGCAGCTACAAAATAACCTCTGTCAGAGGTCTCAAGATACAGCGCTTGAAAAGACTGCAAAAAAAGTAATTTGTTAAACTATTATTATTTCTTATTATAATAATTATATTATTTTTTTATATTATTATTAGTATTTTTTTTCTAAATAAACTTTGTATTAAATTTTTTTTAACTTCTAACTCATTTTTCATTTCCATGCCCATACTTTTCTACTCAATGTAGAAGGAAAAACAGGTGGATTTGTGATAGTTGTTAGGTTGTTAGGTTGTTAGGTTGTTAATTGGGAGTGCGGAATATGCCTACAGTCCTCAATGTTAATAAAATAACATTGAGAACTTTAGTTTACATACTACTGTCGTGTCTTCAAAATACAAACTTTTATTCAAATGGTTTGAGACTGCGGCATAAAGGAGGGAAATATTTCCCCTGCTTACGCCCGGTTTAGTGATCACTTTCACTTATCCGTCTCTTGGGTAATCCTTTACAGCACGGATAGATTAGTCAATTTAGAGTTCATCTAAGCATCTCTCAAGCGTTGCTACAGACACAAAGTGAAAATGCTTTGAGAGAAAACATTTAGTGATGACGTTTCTTTCTCGTCTCTTTTGTCTTCACTCACAAAAGTTAAGCTTTTCAACTTTTGAATAGGTGAAAGATAGGTGATTTAAAAAATTTAAGTTAAATTTTCAATTTAGAGATAATGCAAAGATCTTCTGAGCGAAGCTATAGAGGAAATTTCTTTGCATTATGCTTCAACAAACCCTAAATGCCACATGAACTACACAATACGTCATGGTGACGACACGAGATACGACAAAGGTAAAATAGAGATATCACTAAACCGGGTGCGAGTTAATATGGCAGGAGAATTGACAAATAAACATGAACAGAACCAGCGATAGGCCGTCCGACTGGTTGGGTTGGGATATGAAGCGTTGAAAGAGCTTTTAAGTTGAGTTGGGTTGGGGAGACTTTAAAAAATTTCGAAGTTGGGTTGGGTTGCGAAGATTTTAAAAAATTCCCAAGTTGGGTTGGGATAGGCGATTGTGCTGCCCATCACTGAACATGACACATCATGCATAAACAACATCATACACGCAAAATAAATACACCAAAGATTAAAACACGAAACATTTACACAGGAAAGATAAATGCGCGAAAGATTTGCATACGAAAAATAAACACGAAAGATAAATACACGAACGTAAAAAACAAACACGAATGATTTACGCGCGAAAAATTATTTAAAAAAAGCGGCACGCCGAAGGATTCAATCGGCCAAGGCGGCGTGCCGTAGATAATATAAAAAGTTGGCTTTGGTGGCGGCACAAGAATCTAATTACATCCATTGTGTATAAATCTTTCGAGTGGAAATCTTTTGTGTATAAATATTTCGTGTATTAATCTCTCGTGAGGAAACTTTCGTGTATTAATCATTCGTGTCTCAATCTTTGGTGCATTTATCTTTTGTGTGTAAATCTTTCGTGTATTTATCTATCGTGCGTTTTGCTTATGTCTAGTGTGTGTCCTGTTCATTTTTATGAGTCGATTCTCCCTGCATATTATTAATTCATTAGCAAAGAGAGATTGCGTCAAGCAAACCTTGCCGCTTTGGGGTCCCACCTCTGGGCTCCCGCTCGGACTCCAATGGCCTCTTTGAATTTTAGTTTGATAACGAGTGCAGGAATCGAGAATTCTTTATGGGAGCATTCTTAGTTAAAGTGAAAGGTTCATTTTTCCATAAAGAGCGGAGCGGGAGCAGAGCCCGAAAAAAAAAGTTTTGGGTGCCCAAGCGGGAGCGTAGCCAAAGAAATTTTTATGAGACCTAGCTCAAAGATACATAATTTTAGTAATAGTAAAGCATTTCCAAAAAATATCTTCTACGAGCCCGGAGCACAAGACTAAAAATTTTGAGAGCTGGAGCCCGATCGGAGTCCAAGAAAAAAATCGTGGGAGCGGGAGCCCAAGCGAAAAAGCTCTGGAGAGCGGAAGGCAGAGCGGAGCCCAAAATCTAAAAAAAATTGGGAACGGGAGCGGAGCCCGAGGTAAAAAGCCGACCTTTGACGTTAAGAAATCAAACAGAGGAACATTTCAGTGTCAATCACAGTTGCAGAAGTGCGGTTGCGGCCCGCAACCGCAACTTCGAGTACAATATTTCGAGCCGCAACTCCGCACCCGCAACTTTTGAGCTTTGATGCCCGCAACTCCGCAACCCGCACTCTTGTATTTTAATACTTCCACTAGAACGCCGCAACCGCAACTTTAAATTTTTAAATTTTTGCCGCAACGCCGCATTCGCAATTTTGGATTCAAAATTTCCCGCAACCGCAAGCAACACGTAACCAGAATTCCCGCAACTTTTCCGCAACTTTTTCACAACTTTCGACAACATTATAATAGAAATGTTCCTATAACATTTAAAGCGAATTTAGAGCATAAAAATAGCCTTTCAATTTTATTTATTCAATTTCAATATGCAAGAGTTAAATACAACAATCCATTAATTCAAATTTTGGTTTGCTTAGTTAAAGCAATTAATTGTAAGTGAGCGTTACACAAACTTAATTTCAGATTTGAAATTGATGTGTCAAGTTTTAACAAAATTTAAATTGAGAACGAAAAGGATTGTTTACATATTAAATAAAGCCAATTTTGAAGTTGTGCCTTACGCCAAAATAAGGAATCCTTATCTTGTCATTGCGGATTTACAGGTCATACTCAACAGGAGCGTTTGAGATTGCAAAGACAGACTCAACGCCACACAGCACACGGGACTTTTCCCCTTGATAAATAATTTGAATTTATTAAGGGGAATAAATTACTGGGTCCTCTGTAACACAGGTGTTCAAGAACTAAATTTTGGTTTCAGTTTCGAGTTTACTGAAGTTAGATCTGTGGTTATACAAAGCCGCTTTACAACTTCACATATTTGACCAACACAACCGAGCCCATCCCAAGTCAGGGCATAATAGTTGCGCACAATATCAAACTATTTCCCGCAACTACTTCACAGAGATCGCAACTCCGCATTTTCAGCTGTTATTTCTGACACCCGCAACTCCGCAACCGCAACTTTTGCATTTTACGCCCCGCAACGCCGCAACCGCAACTTTTGCATTTTACGTCCCGCAACGCCGCAACCGCAACTTTTGCAAATTCCATAATTGGCCGCAACGCCGCAACCGCAACTTTTATAATTCTCAATTTGGCCGCAACTCCGCATTCGCAATTTTCGTTATTCTGTTCCGCAACTCCGCAATCGCAACTCGTAACCTGCCGCAACCTAGTTGCGAAATGGTTGCGATTCTGCAACTGTGGTGTCGACTGACTTTACTGGAGTTCCAGTAGTGCGTGGAAATGGAAATGTATTTTCAAAATACAAATTGTATTTCCAATACACAAAACTGAGTATTTTGGGAGTGTAGTTTCAGTAGTGTATTTTTGCAAAATTGAAGTATTTTTGCAAAGTTGAAGTATTTTATTTCAAGTAGTATCTATTCAAGTAGTTTCTTTCGNGCAAAATTGAAGTATTTTATTTCAAGTAGTATCTATTCAAGTAGTATCTTTCAATTTTCATTAAATTAATTCATACCTATGAAACACTGCTTTTAAACTTTAGCCTAAACGGTAAAAGTTAGGGATCAGAAGTCACCAATGGCCAAGATCAAATAACGTATCCAGTAATAATTAGGATTCGAATGATTGACATTGCACATTTTAAATCTTGATTTTTACGTATTTAATTAATCTTAATTTTCGGAATACTTTTGCTAATTACTTATGAGCATGGATATCCCCTCATAGTTTCTCGCTTCTTTTCTACAACTCTGCAGTAATTTTTAATCTTTAAGGAAGTGTTTTAGAGCTAATACAATCTTGCTCCTTACTCATATTTCGCCGCAACATTTAAACTGCAATATATTCGAAACATATTGCTAATATTTAGGGAGAAAAATTTAACGAGAAGACCAAGATTTGAATCCCCGACCGCTAAGTAGGAACCTAACACTTCCCTTCATTTCTGCAACTACCATCTAATGCAAAAATTTGTGGAACTCTATCGTACTGCTTTCTCCAACTGTTATTCGCACAACAATTGAACAAACTTGAGGATCCCCAACAAAATTATCTCCGGTGAAATCGGACAAACATTGTTGGGCTTGGGTAACTTAAACCTACATGAAAAACTCAAATTTAATTTGAATTAATTTGCAAGTCATGACTGTTCCCATGTCAGTATGAATAGAGTTTGCTGAATTTTCTCTAGCGATTTCTCTTAGACAGAATTTGTGCCTGGTCGATTGTACACGATCAGTTCAATAAAACGTCTATGTATGTATGACCTGTGACTAATGAGAGAGAATCGATTCCTCAGCAATCATTTTAGACAGGATTCTACAGAATATAAAAACTCGGGATGACAGTTGAATACGTTTGAAACAGTATTTCAACAAAAAATTTCTAACAAAAATTTTATGAGTTCCTAGAAATTACTGTTTTTTTTGTCTAGTTTTGTATTTCTTCACAAATCATCTCGTTGAAGACGTTTGAAATTGTGTTACAACAACGAAATTTTAAGAAAAATTTTACGAGTCCTCAAAATTTATTTCTTTTTTTTTCTAAATATTTTTCGAATATTCTCATTTCTGAACTAAATATAAGACACATGAATAATGTAAAAGTATGATACATATATTTAAAGAAAAAACGATAATTTTTGTGAACTGACTTAAATTTTTATTAGAAACTTTTTCCTCTTCTGAATACTGTCTTAAACTTCTTCAAGTGTAATATTTTGTGGAGAAATCCAAATTTTTGGGAAGTCATAAAATTTTTCTTAAGAATTTATTGTAGTATTATTGTTTCAAAACGTCTATTCGTGAAGAAATGCAAAATCACAAAAAAATATTTGAAATAATAATACAGTGGTTTTAGCTTAAGGTCACCTCCAAGGGAGCCAAAAAATCGGTTGACAAAGGCGGAGTTGACTATAGCCGATATTGTCAACTGACTGATAATTCAAAGATTAGGTGACATAAACCTAAGTTCTTGGTTTTAGAGGCGCATTTTATAATACGATACCATTTTCGAACTATTTTACAGCTTCTGAAGTTATTATCTGAATATGGAATACTCTAAAAGCAAATTAATTCTTAAAGTAATCAGCAAGTTTTTTGCAATATGCCAGAGAAATGCCTTTGAAATATTATCTTGTTAGAAACTCCCAAACTATCTATACTTGTTTGCAAAGTTCTTCACTTCCAATGTTGTTTAGCATTATAACTTTAAATTTCTCAATCCTAACCATGTGCCCATCTAAAGTGGGCATACTCGGGGTTGGAATAAACCCGCGACTGCGGGTGAGTTTAGAAAAATAAACCTTCATGATCGAGGATCGCAAAGGAGAATAACAAATAGTTTAATGTAACAGTTCCCCTAAGGTTCTCTGACCGCCCACACCATTTAAACAAACACGATTTATTCTGGGCCTGAGAACCGAATGTTACCATTAAAGTGTGGTTATGTGCCATACATTCACTTCAAAAGGGATGACATAAGCGGAGGTTGACGTTAGGAGGTGTGACATGAGGCAGAGTATTTTGTACATGAGAGCATGGAGTTTAGCCGGGGGAAAGCCAACAAGTTGACATTTAAAGGAAGTGTGACATGAGGGGTAGTGATATTAAACTAAAACCACTGGAGTAATTTTTGCGCGCAGAAAAAATTTTTAAGTGTCATATTTTGTGCGAAAATGCAAATATCCGAAAACTATTTAGAAATGAAAGGCTTATTGCTTATTTGTAGAATAGCACCCCCTCCATCCCTCGGAATTTGGGTGAGCGATAGGTTAATCGACTGGGAATTTAGCGTAGATTATGAATCTGACAAATATTGTTGGGGATAAAGTTAAATTTTGCAAAAATTTTGTAAATTTGTGCAAAAAAATTTTTTTTTATTTTAGTATGACTTAACTAAAGGTGGTTTTCGGATGTCAACAAGTTATACGTCAATCGACCAAAAACTTAACGCAGATACTTAACCTAAATGAAAATTTTCCAATAATTTTGCAAACTTGTGCGAAAAAAACCTTGTTTCTAAACTTACCGAATCTATATAACTAATTTTGAGACTATTCTAAATCAATATCTGCTTCAAATGCAGTATCTGCAACTTGTTTTAAAAATCAATAAGTAGAACATTAGTATCCGCATTGGTACAACTGGTCTTAAGATTTCCAGCAATCCGAAATGTTTATGGTCTCTGGGGCAACCCAGTATTTGATTATAGCAGTAAGCATCTCCCTTGTTCTGTCCGGTACAGCCAGTACAGATACTTTTCGGATTCTCGCTAGAGGTGAGCGCCTGCAAGGTTTTCTAATGCCCGACTGGCCTATGCCTGTGAGAAAGTATGCCCGCCTGTGCCTGTGCCTGTATGACTTCATACGTGTCACGCCCGCCTGGCCTGTGCCTGTGAGAAAGTACGCCCGGCCGTGCCTGTGCCTGTATGACTTCATATGTGTCATGCCCCCTACAGTATTTCCACTACAACTTTCCACTAAAGTATCAGTATTTCCACTACAACTGTAGTGCAGTGGTGAGACAAAATGAAAATTATGGACAAGATTTGGTTCTGAAAAATGCATCGGACCACACATTGTGTAAACTTTACACAGGCGCCTGTGAAAAAAAAAGGATATGCCTGCTTGGCCTGTGCCCATGGCATAATTCGCCCACCTGGCCCATGCCTGTTACTTTCTATATTATTGACTGCCCGCCTGGCCCACGCCTGCAGGCTCAGGCACAGGCACAGGCATTTTCAGGCTGTCTGTACAGGCACTCACCACTAATTCTCGCTCAATTCCTCCTATTATCCATTGAACTTCTACATGACCTAATGACCTAAGAACCTATCTTAAACGAAACCTAATAACCTAAACCTAAAAAGAACCTAACAACCTTAACCTAAAGAAAACCTAACAACCTAAACCTAAAGAAAACCTAACAACCCAAACCTAAAGAAAAACCTAAACCTAAATGAAACCTTAATTAAATTTCCCCCATACGTTCCCTAAACAATAAATGGGAAAGTTTAAATCCCACTTTACAGAAGTAGAACTCGGTTCTACTTTAAGTTGAGCAAGGCAAGATCAAGAAGAAGAAGTGAGAAAGGAAACTATGGATGTTTTGTTTTCACATCTCGTGCCTATAAGATTCGCCTGGTAACGTAGTGGGTACTACGAAAGGAGAAAGTTTGGATCGAGATATTTGTCGCAGGCATGAGCAAGGAAAGAAAAAGTCACGGACTCCGAATCCAGCTTAAAGGTTATAGATGAGTTTTTTTCAACTCTTTTGAATGTGAGTCACTGAGTCACCTGACTCAGAAGAAAATGGGAGTCACTAGCTGCTTTACCCGGTACAATTAAAATAGACTTATGAGTCTAATTTAATATTCTTGTATGCCCATCTATTCGTCCAACTTTGTTGTAACCTATGAGGAAGTTTTAGTTGTTTTTAGTTTAGTCTAGGTTTCAATTGTAAAGTCAGAATTTACAGTTTTGATATATTTATCTGAGTTGCGCAGTACTAGTTCATGAATTAATTCGCAACCGGTAATAGCGTGAGGCAACCAGTGGCTTTTTCATATTTAGTGTTAATTTAACTTTGTTGTGCTACATTAAAATCGACTCTCAGGTCCACTTGATTCTCACAACGCTCTCAGCTACTCAATTCACGTATAATCACTCCAGAGTGTTTCATTTCTAGTTCCACGTCTAAACGGAGGTATATTTTTTCTGAAATCAATTAATTTTTTAACAAGCAGAAAATTACTTATATTTTGACTACATTTTATCAACAACCGATCAGTATTATTTATTAAATATTCTCTGGTCATTTGTTTTATATAATGCAGAATCAGGTTTTGATTTTTGGAGTGGCTTCATCCGATGAGAAGTTTAAAGAGCAGCGAATAAAAATAAAACTATTATCCTTAGCGTGAGAAATGTAACGTATCAATTTAAATTTAACTGCATCAAATTTTTGCGATTGGTATAGATCGAAAGAATTAGATTGACAAGGGATTATTTTAACCCAAAAGATCGAGATGGAAGTTGGCATAATTGTTCTTCCAACCAAAGATCGAGCTCGAGATCGACCAATCTCTTGACGAAAAGATCGCGATCGGCAGTAGTCAATTTTTCTTTCATAAAATTGAGATGGAGATCGATACTTTGCGATCGCTCAACTAATAGATCGAGGTCGAGATCGGCCGCCAGTCGATCATTCTAACTAAAGATCGAGTGGGAGATCGGAGTCAGTCAATCGGTCTACCAAGCGATCGAGATCGAGATCGTTACCCAGTCGATCATCTCAGCGAATGATGGAGATCGCGATCGGCTCCCATCGATCTCGCTACCAAAAGATCGAGAGGGAGATCGGAGTCAGTCGATCGGTCTACCAAGCGATCGAGATCGAGATCGTTACCCAGTCGATCATCTCAGCGAATGATGGAGATCGCGATCGGCTCCCATCGATCTCGCTACCAAAAGATCGAGAGGGAGATCGGAGTCAGTCGATCGGTCTACCAAGCGATCGAGATCGAGATCGTTACCCAGTCGATCATCTCAGCGAATGATGGAGATCGCGATCGGCTCCCATCGATCTCGCTACCATGGGTCAGTGTTGCAACCTAATCCCCATCACAATTAGAAGCAGACTACTCCCATATTTGGGTGCAAAAGGGAAAATGTGCTGATATTCTGGTTCTGCTCCAAAATTTATAAAAAAAAATACAAATTTAATCACATTGCTTTAATTAGAGCCTCCGCGACATCACAGATATTCTCGCGAGATTGTTGACAGTAGTTTAATTTCACTAGAAGTCTTTCGCTGGTTTCGTAGTCCTCCTAGCGTCCTCCAGTGCAAATGCAGAATGATTTATTAAATTTTGATAACAATTTTGATTGCTGGTTTGGGAAAGAACAGAGTTGGTTGTTTAATTACTAATTCAAGCTACATTAATGCTATAGGACATAAAGAAAGACGTAAACTATAAATCGAGCGTTGGTAATTATTGGGTAAAATTAGGGATGCCCCGAATATTCGAAAATTCGAATATTCGCAAACTATCCGAATACATTTTCGAATATTTTTAAAATTGAAGATATTTTTCAATACGGAAATAAGTAAGGAAATTTGGACTGTGCCTCATCTTGAATTGTCTAAATAATCTAAAATTAAAATTCATTGGTTGTGCAAGATACTTCCAAAAGCTTAGAGAACTCTAGATCTTTCACTTTTACTCAAAATCTAACACTTTTAAGTTACGATTGAGGAAGGTTAACAATTCGCCATGCTCAGGAAATGTATGGAACGGTTATCTTGGTACATAAACCCTTTATATATATATATAGAATAATCAGTCGCCGAAAACTATGTTGGCATGAACTGATAAATACTTCCGCATTAATTGAGTCATGTTTGGAAAGGCCGAGTGGTTGTGTCTCCACCATGAAAACCGACTTTTACCCGTCTACATTTCGTATAACAGTATAAGACCTGATTTCACTTGTGAAAATTACTTGTTGGGATGAAGTGACTTGTTCAATCGTCATGTTTTGCGCTTAATTTTTTCTTCAAATTCCTGCGAAATTTTTTCAAAATGAAAAATGAGTCTCGTTGGTGTCAAGAAAATTTTGGATATTACTTGTAGACGAATTTTCTGCAGTCGGAATTTTGAGATGCTTCTTATAGTTTTCAAACATTTCTGCCACCAGATGAGCCATCAAATCTTTATGGGCTTCTGCTTCGATAAACGTCAACTTGTAACGCGGAACAAAGAATGTAGCGCATGTGTAGTTTAAATTTTTAAGCAAAATTTTGAACCAATTACGCCAACTTTGAAAGTTTCTTTCAGATTCCCTACTCCAAAATACTTAGGGTGAACCTTTTCCGAATAATTTGTGAGTCATAAGAGATGGAAGTACTTCTGAAATTATTATTGATCCTCAGTCACTGATGATTTTTGTTATTTCTTCAAAAGGTTGAAGAAGAGAAAGTACTCCTTCCAGTAAATACCACTGATTGTTGGTCAAATTCACAATCCTTTGCCTCTTCCGCTGGAAAATATATGATGGCTGCTTTTTGTTTCAAAAGACGATTTAGCGTGTTCCAACGTGGGGGTATCTTGCACAAGTTTCTGAACTTTCAAATTAAATTCTTTCTGTTTAGCTCAAAGTATATTTGCTTTTGAGGGGACTACTTCAACAAGCTATTGAAAACAAGTCGAAAGACCCAACGCGCATGACATACGTGCGGAATGAAAATATTCTCAGACCTCGCTCGTCAAAATCTCATTATATCTAGTGTAAAATTTGTTTGCGGTACCAATATATGAATGCGGAAATTTAATGTAGTTAAAACTATCTCATTCTTATTTCCCCATTCGTTCGCCATGGTCAGGAGAGTACAGACTGTTAGGTTACGAATAAAGTACTTTTTGAATCAACTTTCAGCGGGAATTGTCCGGCGCGGAGTCAATCCACCACACCACACTTTATATTCTGTTAGGCGCAGGGCTGGTCTTCCCGCTGTACGCATCCCTCTCAACTCTTATGATCCATGTGTTTTTCTGGTTTACTTTCAACCAAAAACGAATTAGCTCTCTCTAATCTCAGTACTCCGAAATTACAATGCCCTTTCTCTTGCTCACTTGAGGCGAAATGAGTGTTAAGGGCTCATTTTTGGTTTGAGAATACAATAAAACTCAACCCCATGCTCAGAATTCGAGAAGGTCAATTAATTTTTTGCTTTTTGAAAACAATTTTTTTTTGTTTGCAGTTTGGAGTTAGAACCATGACTGTAGGAGTTGACTCCTTGACTTGTGATTCATGACTCTTTTTTGAACAGGCAAATAAAAATGTCGGATTTTTCTTGTTCTTTCTGACGTACTTTTGCCACTAAAGTTTTCATTTAATTTCAGATTATCCTAAACAATCTTCTACATGTTTTACGTGACTCTGAAGTCAGAGTGACTTACTCAGTCTACATCCAAAAATCAACGAGTCAGAATAATGACTCTAGGAGTCAACTTCCAAAGTTTCGAGTCGGTCAGGGGTCCCAGATTCAGTGACTAATCTGGCTGTGAGTCATGGAACACTAGGAATCCTATGTAACTAATTGGCTTATTTATGATGTGCCCAGCTATGGGGTGGTGATGAATACGAATGTCGTTGGCTGTGTAAAATTTATTAAACGAAATTATTTTTTTTTAATGATTTAAAAAATACCTTATTCGTAACCTAACGGCCTGTATGTGCAGTGTACAGTGTACAGTGTCCCAAATATGGTCATCAGAATTTTGCTTTGGTGTCGTTAGTAAATGTTAAAATTAGGGATGCGCCGAATAGTGGTATTCGTAAAAATTTCGAATATGAATATTCGTATTCGAAATGAAACCGAATACGAATAGTTCGGACGAATATTCGAAAGCACATGTGCGTTAGGTGTCTTTCGACTTGTTTTCAATAGCTTGTTGAAGTAGTCCCCTCAAAAGCAAATATACTTTGAGCTAAACAGAAAGAATTTAATTTGGAAGTTCAGAAGATTGTGCAAAGTATTCCTACACGTTGGAACTCGTGCTATTACATGCTAAATCGTCTTTTGAAACAAAAAGCTGCCATCACATATTTTTCAGCGGAAAAGGCCAAGGATTGTAAATTTGACCCAAAATCAGTGGTATTTACTGGAAGGAGTACTTGCTCTTCTTCAACTTTTTAAGAAATAGCAAAAATCATACATCAGTACTTCCATGTCTTATGACTCACAAATTATTTGGAAAAGGATCACCCTAAGCATTTCGGAGTAGGAAATATGAAAGAAACTCTCAAAGTTAGCGTAATAGGTTTAAAAATTTGTTCAAAAATTTAAACTACACATGGGCCACATTCTTTGTTCCGCGTTACAAGTTGTCTTTTATCGAAGCAGAAGCCCATAAAGATTTGGTGGCAGAAATGTCTGAAAACTATAAGAAGCATCTCAAAATTCCGACTGCAGAAAATCCGTCTACAAGTAATATCCAAAATCCTCTTGACACCAACGAGGCTCATAATTCATTTTGAAAAAATTTCGCAGAAATTCGAAGAAAACATTAAGCGCAAAATATCACGACGATTGAACAAGTCTCTTCATCCCAACAAGTAATCTTCGCAAGTGAAATCAGGTCTTATACTGTTATACGAAATGTAGACAGGTAAGAGTCGATTTTCAAGAAGAAACACAACCACTCGGCCTTTCCAAGTATTTATCAGTTCCTGCCAACACAGTTTTCGTCGGACGATTATTCTCTGAAGAAGGGTTTATATACGAAGATAACAGTTCCAGACTTTTCCTGAGCATGGCGAATTGTTAATCTTCCTCAATCGTAACTTTTGAGTAAAAGTGAAAGATCTAGACTTCTCTAGGCTTTTGGAAGTATCTTGCACAACTAATGAATTTTAATTTTAGATTATTTAGACAATTAAAGATGAGGCACAGTCCAAATTTCCTTACTTATTTCCGTATTGAAAAATACTTTCAATTTAAAAAATATTCGAAAATGTATTCGAATAGCTTGCGAATATCATTTTTTAAATATTACGGATACTAATATTAGTAAAAGTGTCCTAATAGTTTCGAATATTCGAATTTTCGAATAATCGAATTTTCGAATATTCGGGGGATCCATAGTTAAAATCCAAATGAAAACTTTAAAATTATTGCTAACTTGTTGACATTTTGGAGTATGAAATTATCCTCGAGAATGCCCATAGCTATAGTGTGCAAATTGGTAGGGTTCTGTTTTTGTTTTGAGGTTATCGAAAAATTCCCGAAGAATAAATTTCTTTTATTTAATCATTGTTTAATGATGGACGGAGGGCATTTTGAACAAATGACACATTAGTTATCATCATTCATTGTATTCGTTATTCATTGTAAGTGTAATTTTGCGGTATTTTAAATTAAATATGCCATACACTAAATAAAACAACGCAAATTCATACTCCCATGCATGATGATTGGGATGGGTGGGGGTAAAATAAATCAGGTGCGTGCGTTTACGACCAAAATACTCAACGCATTTATGTACTGACCGTCTTTAATTTTGTAGACAAACACTTCTGCACAACAGAAAAATTGAGAAAAACTGTGACTTTAACTTTGTAAAGTCTTGTAAAGGCGGAGCAACGTGACGAGTACTTGAACTGACTAGAGCTAAATCGTAGTTCCGCTGGCTTGCGCTCAGCTCAAGTGACTCGTCCAATTTATTCCACAAAATGTGCAAAATGGAATAATAATTAAGAAAAATCGATATATTCGATGCAAAAACCGTAGACAAATATGAAATACAATTAAAACATTTGATACAACTAAAAATATTTTGTAAATTTAATACATTAAAGTAACAAAAGATTAGATTCAAGCTTGCACAAATATACTAAATACACATCAAATGCAAACTTTTCCAACTACTCCAAACTACAAATAAAGATGAATATTTAAATTTTTTAATATGGTAAAAATGTGTATTAAATCAATTATTTCATATTTGTACACATGGAATTTAAAAATATTCCTTAACCCAAATCGTTCATTGCTGGTAGTGTGTCAAACATTAAAGTTATATCAATATTCTGCAAAGAGTGTAGAATTGATTTATTTTGAAGTCTGCTACAGTAGATTGCCCGTTTATTGAAATTTGTGTCAAATTTTACTTTACTTATGTCGTCAATTATATCATTTATTTTTAGTAGGCTCATGGGTCTTCGGAAAAGTTTATAGTTTTAGTGGAGTCAGTATTTTTAGATTGGGTCTAATAATCTGTTAATATAGTTTGTTAATTGTGCGAAACTGATTATAGAAGACTAAATTTCAGCAAAGCGTGTTTTTAACTATTTTGTTGTTTAAAGTTTCAAAATATTTTGTCACCAAATTTGTTTTTAATTTTAGTCAAAATTCTTTCGAAATTATACCGAATATCACGATTTTCACAAATACTGCCGACACTAATATTTCCTCATTATAAATTGCACATAATTCAAATTAATTGAACGAGTCGCATGAGTCAATTGGAATGAGCAACGGAAGCCAGCTGAATTTTACTCTTTGCCGACCTTTGATAGCAAACCCACGTGCTCGTCATTCATCTCTTACAGTCTGGCGCAGTCGAGAAAAATCCCGGCCCAAGTCCTAAAAAATCCCGGCCGTTGGCCAGGTAAAATGTTAGCCAAAAACAGTTTAGACCGAGAATTTTCTGCCCAAACCTGGGTTTTTCCCAGAGATGGTAAATATCAGTAGCAAAATATAAATTATTCATAGTTATTTTTCTTTGAAATATCCTTCCTCTAATCTATGATTCCTTGTATGGAACAGAAAATTAAAAAATTGGATTTGAGATATCCCTATAAATTTACAAAATTTGGCTAGACAAATTGAATTAATTGATGTTGTTGTTTACTGCTCCTCGCAGGGCATTGATAAATAATAATATTTAGGCATTAATTCCTAAGAATTAAACAGAGCTTATATGGAACTTTAAACCATTCCGGGCAACGATGGGAGGAAATAAAAATTCTGCTGATAAATACCAATACACACTGTATGCTAACTGCCAATTACATTAATGTGTTTATCTGGGAAACGTTTAACATATATGGCAATTTTGCAAGAAATAATAATGAATATCAAATATAGCGGATAGCTAGCAAAATATCCAATTGATTGATATGTATCATAAATATCCCGAATTCATTATACCTGATTTTTCCCGACTACGGAGATATCCCGGCCTGGACGGGATATTTTCCGACTGAGCCCAACTGTTCGAGTATATACGACACAAAAGTCAAAATCGCAGTTCTGCTATATTTTTCGTAGTTGCTTAGGAGAGCTCGTCTACATAATAAAAGACGGATGGTAGTTAATAATCCAGACCAGACCTCGCAAACGTGGTTTTAGTTTAATGTCACTACCCCTTCATGTCATACTTCGCTTTTTGTCAACCGGTTGGCTTTCCTCAGGCTAAACTCCATGCATGTAGTAAATACTCTACCTAGTGTCACACCGCCGTAGTCAATCTCCGCCTTTTGTCACCTCATTTGAACTGCCTGCATGGCAGATAAAAACACTTTAATGCTTATCAGGAACACTTCATTCAAATTTTCCTCCAATATCCGCGGAATTCTGAGTAAACAAAAACTGATTTAGTATCACCATGCTTATTCTATGCTGCTGCCATTGGCTGCCGGTTCCGCCTAATTGCTGAGCTATAGAGTGTGAAGTTTGTCAAAAAATGTGAAACCTAAAGAGAACCGCGGAAAAATATTGACTTGGTAGTTCCAAAAATATAAATTTGAATTTTAAATTCTACGGAGTCCCTCACACTACGAAACAGTTGAAAAATCCTTTTATAGTTGAAAAAATTAATTCTTGGTAACTCAAAGAATTGAAATCTAGCATCCCGCTTATTTACTAATTTTAGTCACAGTATTCAGGTCGCTAATATTCTTTTCGTCGAACTTCACCTCATTCCTAGCTTTCACTATCCAGTCAAAAATAGACACCCGAGTTCCAAATTCATTCTGATTGTCTCTGGTAAGTGAACTACTGAGTCGGAGTCTTCCCTTCTTTCTTTTTTTTGCTAAGTATAAGTTTCTTTGCGATCTAAGTCACCGCCTGTGAAAATCTCACAAATGGGCACTGATTCTGATTATTTTATACAGAGGGTTATTTTTGTTTTATTTGGCCAAACAAAAAAAACTTACACGAATAGTTTTCGACGGTGAATTTTTTTTGTGCTCAATGTGTTGTTCATGCGATTCTTTAACTAACAATAAGCGTCGTTTCCATGAATCGTAAACATTTTGAACCATTTCCTGAGAAAAATTATTCCATTCCTGTTGTAGTTTTTTCCAACACCAGCCATGGTTCTTCGCAAATGAAGTCTGTTCTAGGAATCCGAAACCGAAAAAGTCCATGGGACTAGTGTCAAGGCTTTTTATAGGTATTTCTGATTTCGGAATGATGGTCATTCCAAGTCGTCTTGAAATCGGCTTCGTAAGCCGTTTTTTTTTTGAAGTATGCGATGATGCGTCGTGATGGACACATACTGTTTCCAACTCACCATGGTACAATGAAGCCATATTCTTCAAGTAAAGGTTTCAAAACATGTTCAATATAGTAGTCAGAGTTTGCCTTGACTTTTTCTGGAACTTTGATCAAAGTCACAGTACCCCGACCAGTTATAGCACCAACAACCATGAATCTGTCAGCAAACTTTTCTTTTGGAATTTTGAGTTGATGGTGATGTTGGAGGGTGTACGTTCCGGATGTCCTGAGAAATGATTCCAAGTTAACCCTTAACCTTGACCTCTTGCTGGTTTAATTAAATTTTAAAATTAACCAAATATCAAAACTTTGAATTTGGCTGATGGTCATATACCAGGAGAGAAGTTTTTTATTATAACTTCAAAACACAACTAAGCGGAAAGACGCTCTAACCATTCATCATAGTTGTATACAGTGAATTTTTTTCTAACCTCTCATAAACAAAACGTCAACGCCATGGCAATTTCGTTAAATTACTTTCCAACAGTGATGATCAGTCATAACTTATTGCTCTACATTTTGCTTTCACCTCATCAATTTCACTAATTTTTTGCTTATCTTTTTGTTGTTTCCATGGAAATTGCATATTGGAAATGGGTAGTTTTGAAATAATTCACAAGATTCCGTAGATTATTTTTGTCAATTCGATAAACTATTGCCGAATTTCACTGTAGTTCCTCCAGATTTGTTTATTTTAGAAAATAACAAATTTCAAAAATGGGAGGTTTGGAAAAAATTCACTGTATATTCTATAGTATTGGAGTTCAGTCCCACTATCTAATATATTTTTATCTTTAATATATTGGCATAAGGCCCTAAACTATGGGGAGGGAAAATTGTGTTGAAGAGGACGATGTTATTTGAAGAGTCAGCTGGATCTCAATGGCGGGGTCCAGTTGACTTTTCAAATTTTTTGGATTTGGGTCGGACTAAGGGTTCTCCGACATTTTTTCTTGTGACAAAAATATTCGGGGTCTTGTTACGATGAACATGTGTAGTAAATTCGTCCTGAAAAAATAAGAGTACTTCGTAGATTGTTACTGCAAAGTTGGACATTTGACCCGTCAGATGATCTTCATATAGCTTTCGGCAGTTTCTCTTCCGATTTATTGGTAATTATTTCCGTCAATTATTGCAAATGAATATGTCTGTCTTTGATGGCAGCTAAGTTCAAATGCATTCATAACATTAAATTAATAAATTTTTATCAGTTTTGAATTCCATCTGGTAATTTAATATTCATGCAGCGTGAGTTTGTAATCACCATGGTGCTTAATCACTCAACCCCGAATCAAACTTTTATGTAACGAAATTTCTTTCTAGGTCTCCCATTTGTAACAGAAACAAAATAGTTTGTATTTTTCGTCTATTAGTTTTTTTTTGTATTATTATTACGTTGTTAGTAATTATGTTAATTTATAATTTGTCGTTTGTTAGTATTTGTTATATTTATATTTTAGTTCATTTAATTATGTTAAGGAATAGGATTATTTCGGAAAAGAATTATTTTTATTTTTATTATGTTTATAGTTGTATTTTTAACGTGTCCAAGAAAAGTTTATCTGTTATTAATTTACATTTATTCCTAGAAGATTAAGTTAAATTTAACCCAAGTTGGGGTTGCTAAAAGTCCGCACTATGACTTATAAAGAGCTACAATTTTGACCAAGGTATTCAGTATTTTGGTAGAGTTCTCCTAGAGCTCAGTTGAGTACAAGGCCAAAAGGTTTGTCTTTTGACAATAAATATTTGAAAATTTAGAGCGTTTTCTTGTATCTTTATCGTTAGAAGAAATCTGAAAGTTTATAGTTACCATTTGTTTAGGTAAAATTCTGCTTATAGTTAGCAGGAATGTAACAAGTGGTGGAGATTCATCGCTGATCTTTGTGATCTCGCAAGCCAAGCTAGATTTGTTCTAGGGAATCACTGATTCCAGCTAAATTTGTTTTGGCGAAGTTAAATTTGTTCTAACTGATCTTTGTGATCCTTGTTTTAGTAAAAGTTGAATTTGTTTTAACTTTGAAATTGTCTAAAACTTAGTGTTTTAGCCAGAGTAAAAAGAACGCTTACTCGGTAAGTCGCTACTACGAGGTATATCTACCCGCTAATATCCCTCTCGTGTCTAAAATTGTGAGGTAGATTCAAGCCAGAACAAGAGAAATTTCTAACTAGTCTAGGGCTCTCACTAACCAGGCACAAGGGCTTTATAAACAAGGGAGAGGTACTGAGTATTTGGTTTCTAGAAAAAGCACCAAAAGTTATGGCTGCTAACGACGCTGTCCCTGTAATAGTACAGGTTGACCAAAAAGCAATGCTTAGGTCCATTCCCAAATTTGATGGAAAAATGGACGTTGAGTCGTTTTGCGCACGGTGTGACACCGTTTGCGCAGCGTCCTCTGTGGACGCTGGATGGTTAATTCTGAATATTCATCAGATAATCGGGGGAGAGGTACTCTAAATTTAACCAAATAAGGTTCATTAGAGAATTAACATCAGCTAATAAGGCCCAAAATGGGTTGAGCTGAAAGCGGACCTGAATACATTTTACGAACCGGCATCTGTCCGGAAGAAAGCCAAGCAGGCTGCAAGTAAAATTTTATTTTTAGAATGTAAATCCGCTGGGGAATATGTTTCCAAAATAATGAGCTACTTTGGAATTATAGATCCAAGTATGTTTACCCATAAACAGGTAGAAAAGTTAATTAAAGGTCTTCCTCTTTCGTTTCGTTTAGGTATATTATGCATTGTGCAGACCTTAAAGACGCTAACAATTTTTTGCATAATTTGCGAAAAATGGAAAAACCAGAGCCTTTTAAGAAGGTTCAAGTCAAAAGCGAAACTGATAACCGTTATCAGAGTGGTGATCGCCGCCTGAATAGTCAGACAAAGCGAGGGGGTTCTGGTCCTAGCCGAAGGTCTCAGGAAGGCCAAGGAAAGGACAGACGCCCACCACAAAAATGATTTTGATGCAAAGAATTCGGACATTTTATAAGAGATTGTCCTCAGACTCCGACTAAGGAGGAGAGAAACAATACTTCTTATATCTATGGTGTAAATGCTGAGGGCATGACTGAAACCATAGAGTCAAAAAACGAATAGAGTGGGCTAGGGGAACGTCCACGAACCCCAATGTGACGGAATTCGTTTCCAAAACTAAAAATGTGACTTGTTTCGTACAAAATTGTAACCTTAGTGTGAAAAAAGGCAAAGACTCTAGGAAGAGTCGATGTGACGATCACACTAGTGTAGAAGGAGAGATGTTGCCAGTTACGTTTCGAAAAGACATATAGGTCTTAAGGTACACCACTTGAGTGAGTGTTTGGGTTGACTCGACTTGAGTAATTCTTTGAGAGAAGAGTTGAACCGCTCCGACGAAGAAAAAACTATCTCGGACAAAATTAATTTAGCTTCAGTTGCCATCGAAATTTGACAAATAGTTATTTTAAATTCTCCAACTGTCGGCATATTTTCTTTGTAGGACTATTATTCTGGGTCACTAAATTTTAATAATAACGAAATTAGTATGGTTGTTAATTAACAGTTTGCTAAATTTTTTCAATTGTATAGAAGCAGATGTGGATACATGGATATATACCAAATAATACAAAACGTCTGAGATACTTCGCTATCAAATTCTTTCATCTAATTCAATTTCCAGTATGTGTTCGTTTACATCCAAAATGTTCTAAACAACTAGTTAGTTGGTTAGCATTTTGCATGCGCTATATACCAACTGCGAATGTAAAATGCTTACTGCACATGAAAAATGATTACTGCGTATGTAAAGTATCTATTGCGCATATAAAATACCTAAGGCGCATGTAATATATTTACTAGGTAAGCAAAATTCCAACTTCGCATGTAAAGTGCTTACTGCGCACGTAAAATGCAAAGTGCGCACATACAATAGCTACTGCGCAAGTAAATTGCATACTGCGCATGTAAGCTATCTACTCATGTAAAATGCCTAATGCGTACGTAAACTGTCAACTGTGCATGTATAATGCCTACTGCGCACATAAAATGCATACTGCGCACATAGAATGCCACTGCGCTCATATAATATCAGTACGCATGTAAAATGCCTTCTGCGTATGTAAAATACCTTCTGCTTATGAAAAATGTTGAATGTTCGATAGGTGAAGTTGAAGTATAGCATGTAAACTTATTGTTTGAAAAAGTGTGACATACAGTGAATTGAAAGAAGACAAGCTATTCCGTCTTGTATAAGTCACTCAACATACCTCAGAAATATAGCCAGATCCCAGGTAACCTTATACTCCAACAATTGCTTCGACTCGCATCTTATCTAGACCCATTTGCATCGCATCCGCACTCGCACCTGGAGTTTTTAAATCCGCACCGCACTCGCACCACACTTGGCCTTCTCCGCACCGCACCACACTCGCACCTAATTGCAATAATCTGAGGTCGCACCGTACTCGCACCCGCACAAGTGCGGTATCACCTGGAGGTGGTATTTCCGGTGTTGAAAATTCAGCTTCTCGAATCCTATCCGGATATTTTTCGCAAGAAGCTCTTAATTTTTTCAAAACATCGTCTTTGTGTAGCTGCGGTTTCAGGGATCTTCTTCTCTGGATATTTACTTTTTTTAAATTAGCACTGGATAAACCAATGACTTCCATTGTTAACAAAAATGTAAAAGATACCAGAAATACTTGTTAGTAATAAAATTGAAATACTGGGAATCAAATTTTCATAAAAATTTAATAGATATGGAAAGAAAATAAGATTATGAAAAGACAAGTATGTAGCAATGACCTCATGTAATATTATAGATTTGAAAACAAAATAGAAATGAAAAGCAAGGAGAAGATTTTTTTTGCGCTTGCGCAAGTGAGAAAAACCGGAAAACAAAACCATTATTGCCGAATTTTGGATATTGTTTATTGATTGTTTGATCAATATCAACATCAAAAATTTTCGTTGCCGAGATAGTTTTTTCTTCGTCGGACAGGCTCAGTTGGTATTCAAGAACGAGTTTTTCCCATTGATGTGGCATAGGAGTTTGGAGTTGAGATTCGAAGCAGCTCTCACCACACTCCAGTTTAGACTCTCAAATCCGGCCCTAAGTTTTGATAATTTTTATTTGTTAATAAAATTTCCATTGTTTATTATTTCAGTCAAAACTTAATTGGTTGTTATAATTATTTGAACAGGGATTTTATTCAATAATTCAAAAAGTAAGAGAGATTGTTTAATTTGTTTAATTACAATCTAGGAGTAGGCAGAGCCCTGACTGCTGAGTTAAAGAATTTTGGACAAGGAAAAACTAATAATTAAAAAAAAAGTTAAAAGTTTCCTTTAATTTTTAATTTCAATCAGTTATCTTTCTTTTTATATTTCGATTAGTAAATCGATTAAATTGATCGATTGGGGTTGGGGTATTTATTTGGCGGGTGTTACAAAAAAATTTCTGGATTTTTACTTTTCTCCACATTTGAAGACTTTTTAGAGTGTTTTCCAAAAAAAAAAAAAAAAATTTTCAAAAAAAAATTTTTTTTTAATTTTTTCTAAGTTTTTTTTTGAAAATTGAAGGAAATTGAAGGAAAGACGTGTTTTTGAACTTCTTTTTTTGCTCCTTCAATTTTGAATTATTTCTTGTGTCATCTTACTTACTGGACCATTTGTTTAATCTGGAATCACTGGACTGAGCATTCCTGTCATCGAATCCTGTCGAAGCTGTTCCTTTACGGTCAACATCTTTACTACAAACCTTGTCAAAGTTGTCCATCAGAAGTAAAAAAAAAACTTTCCTTAAAAAATTTAAGCATTCAAAATATTGTTGGGTACTCATCAACAACCTTCAACTTCCATAATCTCCTTGGCAACATCCAACATTACTTACAAAGCTAAGTCAATTATTTAACTTAGTATATGTTGGGTCCACCACAACTTTCCTGCTGAAAAATTGAGATACTATCACCACTTTTATATCTATCTAGGATTGCAGGGATTTGAAACAATTGTTTTACTCAGATCATTACAACTAGAAGCCTCATCCCAGTTGACCATCCTGTTTCAGAAGCTTTTGACATCATCTAACAATACTCTCAAAGCTAAGTCATTTAATAACTTAGTATATGTTGGGTCCTCTACACCTTTTCCCTTTTGAAAAAGTCTTTGAGATACTATCACAACATTAATTTTTATCTAGGATTTCAGGCTTCCGAAACCGTTCATTCATTTTGGCTACTTATTATTTGGACAAATCCGAAAAATTATTTTCGACTAAACTTTGGAGAATACTTTTCACCTTTACAAAAATTGTTTCCAAAAATTGGCTGAAAATGGCTTCCTCATCCTTAGGTTATACTAATCCTTCTAATCATCCTATCCCCTCCAAATCCTCCAAAAGAACCCTCTCTCGTAATCAATGGAAAGCCGCCAAACTGGCTGAAGTAAATAAAATTGGATTTGAAGATATACATAGCTTGGATAATACTTCAAACCAAAATACAGCTGTCCAAAATCTGCAGAACAAAGTTGACCTAGAAGATATACCTTTCTCAATTCCTCCCGAATCTTCCCCCTCATGTGCCCAGGCAACCTCAATCAGTAAAAACAACCCACGTGAACTTGGATTGATTTGGCTCTCTTCAACCCTAGAATATGACCCTGAAAAATCAATATCGAAAATGACTTTGTGGGACCGATTTGAAGTATACAGAAAATCTTTAAATCTCAGAGCAATTACTCAGGTCACCCTAGCCAATTGGATCAAAATATGCTTTCCCCTTGTGCTTTCTAAGCGAGGGCCAAGTGGTCCGAACGGACCACATTTCACAGGCATCAAATGGAAAGATGAAGATGTACGAAATACTCTTAACCTCGGATCTAAATTGACAACATTAAGAAGAGGTATCCCAACTCTCCGCAGGGTTCCAAGAGGTGCCCGATTTGCCCTTCGAACTGCCCTCACTAAATGCATAGACGCAGTAACTTACAATAACACTGAGGATTCCTGGGCAGAGCTTCTCATTTTTCCATTTGTCACTCTACAAGTTCCACACCACGAGACTAAAGTAACCAATCTCACTTCTTGGGTCAAATCTAACATCGAAAATTGGAATTCAATTAAAATTGAAGCAGTGCCTCAAAAAATGACGGATATAGAATATTCTCCATCAAAAATTTGGAGAAAAGTTGAAGCCAAACTTGGCGATGGAGACATATCTGGAGCCATTCGTCTAATCACATCCGATGACACTATCGCTCCAGACTGTCCAGAAACTCTATCAGCTTTAAGAAGCAAGCACCCACCTCATCCAACTCCCACTAATTTTCCTGACGATTCTGACTTTCTAAACCCTGTTTTGGTTCTCGAAGAACCTGATATTTTGAAAGCTATTTCCTCCTTGAAACCCGGTTCAGCTGCATGTTTAAATGGTCTTCGTCCACAAATTCTCAAGGACTTAATTAGTCAAACAGCAGCCAACTCAAAAGATTTATTAGAATCAATAAAGAAACTGTTAACATTGATGCTTTCTGGTAAAGTTCCTGAATGCGTTCGTCCAATTCTTTACGGAGGATCCTTAACTGCACTCATGAAAAAGACTGGAGGCATTCGTCCAATCGTGATAGGAAATACTTGGAGAAGACTAGCAGCTAAAATTATAACCAAGCGTTTTTCTGGTTCCCTCTCTCAAGACTTCCTTCCCAATCAACTTGGAGTAGGTGTCCAAGGTGGTGCAGAAGCCGGAGCTCATGCAGCTAGAACTTATTTCACCAATCTCTATGATTCTGTCAAAATCTTTATCAAAATAGATTTTAAGAATGCTTTCAACGAAATCAGAAGAGATACGCTCCTGGAGAGAGTAAAGATCAGACTTCCCGCAATATATAACTTTGTTCACCAATGCTATCGTCTTGCAAGTGAAATATTTTATGGAGAAACATCCATTCTCTCCGATCGAGGAGTTCAGCAAGGAGATCCGCTCGGACCTGCTCTTTTTTGTCTCATCGTCCAACCCATAATTGAACAAATTGCCTCCGAATTTAATGTCTGGTATTTAGATGATTGCACCAGCGCTGATTCTCCAACCAAAGTTTTTGAAGATTTAGAGAAAATTTTTCACTTAGCAAAAGAAGTTGGATTATCCCCAAATTCTTCTAAATGTGAAGCCACCATTCTTGGAAATTGTGAAGGGAGGGAACTCAAAAATATCATCCATAATCTTGAACTAATAGTTCCGGGAATTCAAATGATGGAATTATCTAAAGCTTATCTTCTTGGAACACCAATTTCAAACGAAGCGATTCGAGATTGCCTACAACAAAAAACTGATGCACTCAAAACTTTTGGAGAACGTCTTTTGAACATCTCCAAACATTCTGCTTTTTTCCTTCTTCAAAAATCCATTGCCATTCCGCGTTTAATCTTTTTTCTCCGAAGCTCCCCAACTTGGAAAGAAGTTGAGAGCCTTACTTTATACGATGATATGCTGAAGATTATTCTTGAAAACATAATTAACTCAAATCTCTCAGATCAAGCTTGGATTCAATCATCACTCCCTATCAGACAAGGCGGTTTTGGGATCAAACACGCAGTTGACATGGCGATTCCGTGCTTTCTCGCGTCATTCAACAGTGTTGAAGCTTTAGTGTCTGCCTTGCTCCCTAACAATTATCAAATCGACCCTTCTGTGAAGACTGCAGAAAACCTTTGGACCTTAAAATACTCTGAGAATCTCCCTGAATGTCCTTTAAGAAAATTCCAGAAAACTTGGGAAGAACCTCAATCTAAAAATCACTTCCACTTTATCCTTTCTACATGCTCCTCAGATGAAGACCTAGCGCGAATTCTTTCCTCTACCAATCAAGAAGCCGGCGCTTGGTTAGAGTCATTACCCTCCCCCCAACTTGGAACCCTTCTTTCTGATGAAGTTTTTAGAATTTCTTGCGCGATACGCCTTGGCTCTTTAATTTGTTCTGCTCACTTTTGTTCTTGTGGTTTAGAAGTTGAAGAAACAGGTCGTCATGGTCTTTCATGCAAGAAAGCCTCTGGAAGATTGGCAAGGCACGACGGGATAAACGACATCATCCTCATATCCCTTCGTTCAGCCGGATTTCCAAGCATTAGAGAACCTCCAGGTCTTCCAAGACAAGACGGAA
>NIPM01000460.1:0-26339 GCA_002738285.1 Holacanthella duospinosa | reverse complement strand
ATCCCTTCGTTCAGCCGGATTTCCAAGCATTAGAGAACCTCCAGGTCTTCCAAGACAAGACGGAAGTCACCCAGATGGAATGACACTCGTCCCGTGGTCTAGAGGAAAACCATTGGTCTGGGACTTCAATTGTGTGGATACATTCGCCCATTCATACATCTCATACACCAAACAAGACCCTGGTGCTGCCGCTATCATTGCTGAAGAGAGGAAGATTAAAAAATACAACTTTCTGCCAGAGAATAAATTCACTTTCGTTCCTATCGCTGTCGAGTCAAACGGGTATGGGGACCCAAAGGTCTGAACTTGATTAAGAAAATTGGCAATTACATTCAAATCGCTTCCGGAGAACCTCGTTCTACATCGTTTCTGATTCAGCGAATAAGTCTAGCTATTCAACGAGGAAACGCCACTTCCATTTTGGGCACTCTTCCAAAAGGAAAGCATTTGGAAGAAATTTTCTATCTTTAACTTGCTTTTCAATAGATCCACTTCTGTTCTTTTAATATTAATTTTTTTTATATTTGCATTAGGAAAATAAAATCAATTTAGTTTTTTAGTAAAAATTTTTTTTTCGGATTTAAGCACATGTCCACAAATCATGACATTTTAAGACTTGAGACTGATTCCAAAAAAAAAAATTTTTTTTTGAAAAACTGTCTCCAAAGTCTTCAAATGTCATGATTCGTAAAGAAATGCAAAAATGCAGAAAATAAATTTTCTGAAAATAAATTTAAAAAAAAAAACGTTTTTCAACACCCTCCAAATGTATCCATCGATTAGTGATAGTTAATGTTGGATTCTGGACATCTACGTCCAGTCTAAATTTAAGTAAGTTGGTCGTTGTAACCATAATCACAACAACATTGTAAAGGAGTGTTTATGAGGAAATCGAAATGTTGACCTTTACCTGATCTCAAGGGGTCACGATAGAGAAAAATTTTGTCGTAAAAGTCACTCAGTTTAACATGCTCGACTTTTGTGTAGGCGATTTTGTTGGCTAAGGTAATCTGACGTTGATTTTGACCTGTGACCTCCAGCGGTCACCATAGAGAAAAAATACGTAGGTAAAAGTTACTCATTTTAACATTCTCAACAACTTTTAAATGCTATTTTCTTTTTTATGAGATAATCTTGGCCCTATTTCTAAATCATGAATTGACGTGTAAATAGTGATGAGTTCCTCAATTTTGATGCAAGACCGTTGCAATAAAACTTACGAATTGAGGAGTAATTAGCGATAATTTTTTCCATCCAAATTGGTGAAGTTTAGTTTCGAACCCGGAGAATTTTATAATATCCGGATTCGGGTATTTATCTATGGTATGTTCCAAATTAAATTTTTTCCAACATTCCAGTCAAAATGTATCATCCTTTCATAATTATTTCCATTTCAATTGGTGAACTTTACTTTGTAACCCGGAATTTTGATCATGCTCGGGTTCGAGTATTTCCTAAATTAACAAATTGTTCAAAAATCCTGATCAAATTTTGACACCCAATCCTTTTTTTAATTTCCGAGAAAAATAAAAAATAAATTGTTTCACTTCACTGAAGGTCAAAATTATTATTTTGAGTTTACACTTTACTATTACTCTCACTTTCAAGAGAGTGGAAAATGGCGGCTATGATTTCGGCTAGTAATGTTTCGTAGTCATAAGTCAAGGTAGAACTGAATTCCTTAAATAAAAGGTCTTTTTTCGCGAATTTTTGACAATAACGAGATTTTGTTGTCTAAATTCTTTGCCATTTCTTTGAAAAGACTTTCAGACTACTCAGCTGACTCCTTAAACTCATCAAAACATTGCATCAACAAGTAGAAGTTTGATGAGTGAGTCTTGAAACGCACCTCATCAAGTCATCAACATCAACTGCGCACCATGCATCACTCCTCAGGGTAGTTTTTTTTATAGATTATTTCATTCATGAGCAAACCATAACATATTGCCTGAGTGCGGACCATTGAATGAAATGAGATTGATTGGAAAGTGGAAATATCGTATTCAAATGAGAACGAGGTACATCACCCACATGTGTCACCTCGACTCTCCGCTACCGATAACATGGTCCGCGCTAACGATGTCGCAACTTAAAATAAAATTCTCATCTTCACTATATAGAAATAGGGCTCTGATGTTTATCTTGACCTGTGATCTCAAAGGGTCACCATATAAAGTAAATTTGTAGGAAACAATTGCTCTGTTTAACATTTTCAACAAATTTTGTATAGGCTATTTTGTTGGTTAAGAATTAATCTTATGTTGACATTTACCTATGACCTCAAGAGGTACCCAATGAAGAAAAAATTTGAAGGGAAATGCTGCTCAGTTTAATATTCTCAATAACTTTTGTATAAGTTATTTTCTTTTTGATGAGGTAATCTGACGTTTACCTTAACCTATGACCTCAAAGTGTCACCATATAGAATAAATATGTAGGAAAAAGTTAAACTATTGAACATTCTCAACAAGTTTTGTGTAGGCTATTCTGTTTGTGAAGAGTTAATCTGATGTTGACCTTGACCTGTGACCTCAAGGGGTCACCATTGAGAAAAAAATTGTAGGGAAAAGTTACTTAAAGTTAAACATTCTCAACAACCTTTTCAAAGATATTTCTTTTGTTGAGTTAATCTGAGGTTGACTTTGCTTGTGATGTCAAGGGGTCACTATTGAGATACAATTTGCACTCAGTTTAGCATTCTTAATAACTTTCTTAGAGGTCCGTTTTTGCATTAGGGAACATTATACAGTGGAACACGCTTAAAAGAACTCCCGATATAAGACCAATTCGGTTATAATACCAATTTTGGGCGCACTTGGTTTGGAACAATGTATTTGGCATAAAAAAATATCGAGCTATAAGACCAACGGTTATAAGACCAAAACGGATATAAGACCCGAATTCAAACTATTCAAGTTCATACCATATGGAACTTATATAAAACCAAAACATGCGTAATCTCTACATTTTATTTTAATCTTATTCTTTTTTAAATCTAAACATACACTGCTGTTTACTAAATGCCTTCGACAAACTTCTTTTCTACTTTTAACATTTACATTCTTTAATATACAAAGTAATTGATTCTCAAAATTGATAAAGTAAATAAGCGCAATTATTTTTACTTGATATCCTACATTATTGAAGCAATTGACCTTCTGAAACCTTGAAATAAAAAGTTGCAGTTGAGTATGTATTAACCATAGGTTAGTTCGAGCAATTATGTCCAAGTGATTCGAATTAAGGTCAGCTTTAGCAATCGTAGGAAATCTAGGAATTTTTGTTCATTTAATAAGTTGTATTTCAATGTAGACAACTAAGCATTTTCCACTTTGCGATCAAATATTTTGATGTCCACTCATCGGAAGTGTCAATCTGACAGTACTCGACAGCTTCTTCAACTCTTAAAATTTAATTGAAAAAATTCCTCTAGTTAAGATTTAAGTTTTAATTCTTCCCAAAGGGAGAGCTAAAGAGAGTTTAGTTTAAGGAAGTCCAAAACACTCCAGGAATAAAAAAATATTATTTTTGTAAAAATTCGTTAACAATTGCAATAATGCCACTGGATCTTCAATATCATTTTTACTCTATTAAAAATGCGACTTTAAAAGCGAAAATTAGATTAATTGAAGTAATAGTATATCTCAAAATTACATTACGTTTGTTTTCCATTTAACTACTTAAGTTCCCGTCGAAAAATTAAATATAACCGCTTATTTCATTCAAAAATGTCATAGCTTTTATATAAAACCAAATTGGTCTTATTTCCGTTTTAAGACCATGTCGGCTATAAGACTTGAATTTTCCGTGCCAAATATATGGTCTTATAAGCGTGTTCCACTGTACTTTAAAAAATATTTTGTTAACAGAGCTTAATGGCTGTTTTATGCTCACCAATAAAAGATTTTTGAAAAAGATGAGATCAAAGTTGAAAGGAAAAGACAATTTTTTTAGGACGTCATCGGCCTAATTTATCATATTGTTACGATCCCCCTTCTTGTCCCTCTTCTGACAGGACAAAAGACCCAGCAAGGACAGACCACAACACCGAACTCTCGCTCTTTCAACTTAGAGCCACCAAATCCCAATAGACTTACTGACGGACGATTGACGACAATCCCACTGACAGACGGACGACCTCTAACCGGACGAGTAACTTGACAACCCCTTGACACTATACAGACGACCGACGACACAAGACAAGAATGAGACACTCACAACTTTACAATTGACTTATTTTATTTTTAATGTCTCAGAGAGACCAAAGAAGGGAGGACTGAGCCGACCAACGGCTCCCGAAAGAATACGCATCAAACTCCTCATACAATATCTCTATTCCTGTGCAGAGATATTGTATAATGCTCCAGCAAAATTACTAACCAATTTTAACATTTTTAAATTTTGATAATTATTTTAATTTTAATGTCTGCAAGCACAAAGCTTGCAGACCTATGATAATTATAATCATCCGTCGCGTCGTCTCAGGGCTCTCTTCTTAAACGAGGAACTGACCTCAGTTCCTAGGTCGCTGAACCATGCATCCATGACGATATGGTTAAGGTAATTTTAGAGGCTATCTCATGAGTAAAAGCTGATACCACTGAAATTATTTCAAGAATGGATTCATTAGAACATCTAGTGGAAAGACAGGGAATTGAGATCACAGATCTGAAAACCCAAATTTCGAATCAATCGGCAGCCATCAATCAGCAATCCTCCACTATTACAGCACAATCTATTTTGATATTGAAGCTGCAAACGCAGAATAACAAGCTGACCGACGAATTACGGAAACAAAATCTACTGTTTCACGGAATCCCCGAATCCATACAAGTAGACCCAACCACCATGGTAGCAAACTTCCTCCTAGCAAACGGTGTAATGGCGAAGGTAGATATTGCTCACAGGATTGGCAAAATGTTACCTGGTAATGAGGCACCACGTCCAATTAAGGCAAAATTTATTTATGTATTTATTTTTATTTGAGATGAAAATGCATCATACATAACCAATAGTTAATGTTAGCTCCCCAACTTGGGTTTTATGCTAACATTTCATATATTAACTTACCTGTATTTTTACAAGATTTCTAGTTCACTATATAATGTTAACTTACATTAATAAGCCTATAGTAATTAAAATTACATGATAATTTTTTAACATTGTTTTCGATGTTTTAGGAGGTAGCATTTCAACGCAATTTTGAATTGCATCAGAATTGTTTTATTTTGAATTTGACGTGGTAAATTATTCCACAATTTAACAGCCTTGAGATGGAATGTAGTGTAGCCAAATTGATTTTTTTTGGGTTATAATTTGTTACAAAATTATTTGTACGATTTCTTATCATATGACCATGCAATTCCGCATTATTAGTGAAATAATGAGAAAAGTAATCTATATTATTTTTTTTAATTAACTTGTAAAATATGCATAGAATTTTATACTGACAGTTCTTCTGGCATAAGCCATTTCAGTTGGTTACATATTGCTGGAGCTATGCTATCGTATTTACTTATACCTGTAACAAACGTTGCACATGTTCTAATAACACGTTTAATTATTTTAAGGTACTTCTTCTTCGCTGTTCCCTAAATACTCGACATATAATTCACCACATATAACACTAGTGCTTGTACCAAAACTAGCTTTTGTTGTGTACTTAACATTTCACGAATCTGAAACAAACTATTCATACGAAAATAAAATATCTTAGAAATGATATTTATGTGAGGTTCCCAAGTAAGGTTGGAGTCTAATGTTAGTCCCAAGCATTTTAGTTGTTTTTATGGGAATATAACAGTGTTATTGAACTTTAAAGTAAACTTCTGAAGATTCCTTAGTGTATAAGTGTTAGAAATACAATCACGAGTCGACCCCATGGTCCCTTCATGACTCATAGTCGCTTTTAGTTCTATTTCCTTGAACTGTTTACTTAGAATTTGAACCCATGACTCATTGTCTTAAGGTCCTATTCTCAAAGCTTTGTTCAATATATTTTTGAGTTCTCTAAAAATTAAATAAAGGAAATTCAGTAATCTTTTCAACTCGTAAGAAGCCAGTCCTTTTGTTTTTTTTTTTTTTGTCAGTTCACTTGATCGAAGAAGCGATCCACACAATAATTATTATATGGTAGCATTCGCGTTGNGTTTTTTTTTTGTCAGTTCACTTGATCGAAGAAGCGATCCACACAATAATTATTATATGGTAGCATTCGCGTTGGTTCTTCATCAAGAAAAGAAAACCAACATCACTTTGGTAATTAACAAGTTAACACTTATTTTCACCAGTTAACTCACAACTTATTTACTAAATTTGGTAAGTTTGTTACGAACTGTGAAACTTTTAGACTGAGATTACTCCAATTATAGTGCAAAAGAGCAAACCACAGTGATTCTCTTCCGAATTGAACAGTTAAGTAAACTAAAAATCTGATGCCAAGTCATCTATTGGAATCAATACAAAAGGTACAATTGTTTATTTTTTTNGTTAAGTAAACTAAAAATCTGATGCCAAGTCATCTATTGGAATCAATACAAAAGGTACAATTGTTTATTTTTTTTAAATTAAAAATTCGCAAAGCTATTGTCACATAGACTTAACCTCTGTAGTACCTTGTAACGAAACCACTACTACGAAAGTCATATCTAATACGCTGCTCACCCAGTACTCAATCCNCTCTGTAGTACCTTGTAACGAAACCACTACTACGAAAGTCATATCTAATACGCTGCTCACCCAGTACTCAATCCTTATGTCGAGAGGCTGTACACCCGATTCAGAAAGCTACTTTTGAAATCTGTCTCGGTGTTGTATTAGTGTCTGCCTAGGGTAAAGATACTAAAGGCTTGAGCGCCAGTATTTGGAAGTGACAGTGTGGCAGGTCAAGAGGTTAAAAGCTCTCACCATCTGAACTAACTTATAATTTTGCGAAAGTTGCTATCAGTTAAAGTTAGAAAGAAAAAGTGAAGCAAAATTTTACTGAAAGTAAGCAGAATACTAGTGAANATCAGTTAAAGTTAGAAAGAAAAAGTGAAGCAAAATTTTACTGAAAGTAAGCAGAATACTAGTGAATTTTTTTTTGAACACTATTGAAACGAATTATGGCTTCAGGAAAACAGATTGACATGCGCCATGTGGTCACCCTAGNATCAGTTAAAGTTAGAAAGAAAAAGTGAAGCAAAATTTTACTGAAAGTAAGCAGAATACTAGTGAATTTTTTTTGAACACTATTGAAACGAATTATGGCTTCAGGAAAGCAGATTGACATGCGCCATGTGGTCACCCTAGACGACAATAACTATCAGAGGTGGAAACTGCAAATCACCCTGGNACAGATTGACATGCGCCATGTGGTCACCCTAGACGACAATAACTATCAGAGGTGGAAACTGCAAATCACCCTGGTGTTAAAGGCAGCCGAAGTATGGGATGTCGTAACATCCACGCGCCCTTCTGACACTATGTTGGCCACAGCTTGGGACAAGAAGGATGTCCAAGCTCAAGCCATAATTGTGCCAACAATAGATTCCAATCAAACGAATCATGTGTACAATTGTGCTACTGCAAAAGAAATGTTTGAGAAGCTCAAAGAAGTCAACTCGGATTCTAGTGCCTTGAATAAGCAACATTCTTTGTCGGCATTCTTAAACTTTCGGATAAACCCAGGTCAGTCTGTTATCACTGCATTTTCGGAAATTGAGCAACTCGCCCGTTCCCTAAACGAAATGGGAGTCAANCCAGGTCAGTCTGTTATCACTGCATTTTCGGAAATTGAGCAACTCGCCCGTTCCCTAAACGAAATGGGAGTCAATATAGCTGACACCATGGTAATCACAAAAATAGTATCCTGCCTACCAGACGATGGTTATTATTCATTTAAAAAAGCATGGGACAGCGTCCCAGAAAACANAAAAATAGTATCCTGCCTACCAGACGATGGTTATTATTCATTTAAAAAAGCATGGGACAGCGTCCCAGAAAACATGCAGTCTATGACTATGCTACTGGCGCGACTGCGTAAAGAGGAACTGGAAAAGATCCAGAGCGAGAAAGATCAGNTATTCATTTAAAAAAGCATGGGACAGCGTCCCAGAAAACACGCAGTCTATGACTATGCTACTGGCGCGACTGCGTAAAGAGGAACTGGAAAAGATCCAGAGCGAGAAAGATCAGAAGGACAATAGAAAGAAGTCCACTGCGTTTTCAGCCAATTGCCCTAACAGAAACCAGTCAAAAGATTCCAGCGCTAGAATCACTGAACTTAAAAAACGTACAAATTGCAACAATTGTGGTAAAAAGGGGCACTGGAAAGCCGAGTGCAGAGGCCCAAAGAGAACTGGAGAAGATTCTCTAAATCGGCAGCAATCTAGCTTCAATTCGCAGCAATCTGGATTCAATATGCGTCAATCCAGATCGGGCCAATTTCAAAATGGAGACGTAACTCGTAAAAATACTAATTCATCAAATTTCCATGGGTATTCGAACAATAGGAACCCAAACACCCACGCAAACTCAGCTCATGCATTTATGGTTCTCAGTAACCCAGCAGCCAAAGATCCAAACCCTTGCTGGATCAGCGATTCTGGNAAATTTCCATGGGTATTCGAACAATAGGAACCCAAACACCCACGCAAACTCAGCTCATGCATTTATGGTTCTCAGTAACCCAGCAGCCAAAGATCCAAACCCTTGCTGGATCAGCGATTCTGGTACAACCCACCATATAGCTGGAGATAAGCAATGGTTTGTCAATTACACACCTTTTCAGACTCCAAGGCCAGTCTTACTCTCAGATCAGANTCAGCTCATGCATTTATGGTTCTCAGTAACCCAGCAGCCAAAGATCCAAACCCTTGCTGGATCAGCGATTCTGGCGCAACCCACCATATCGCTGGAGATAAGCAATGGTTTGTCAATTACACACCTTTTCAGACTCCAAGGCCAGTCTTACTCTCAGATCAGANCGCTGGAGATAAGCAATGGTTTGTCAATTACACACCTTTTCAGACTCCAAGGCCAGTCTTACTCTCAGATCAGAACAAAGTCAACGCCACAGGAATGGGGATAGTTCGACTGGAAGCATTTATCCAAAACAATTGGGAAATTTGCACAATTTCTAATGTGTTGTTTATTCCAGGAGCAGTAAATCTATTTTCAGAAGGCGCGATGGCGTTGAAAGGTTATGAGATTCACCGGAATAACAAAGGAACCATTTATTATGACAAAAACGGAATTCCAGGCCCAGAAGCAGAATTCCGTGATTCAATCTACATAATGAAGTTTCGTCCCATTTCTCAACAAATTATTCCCCAAGCACACTTGAGTTATACGAAAAAAGGAGAACTCTGGCATCATCGCCTTGCTCATATCAACGGCCAGTATCTGAGAAACTCAGTTGAGAAGAACGCCATCTCTGGAGTATTGCATAAGGATTTAGATGCAAACTACTCTTGCGACGCATGCCACTTCGGAAAAGAAGCAAGAAAGCCGTTCCCTTCTTCTGAAAAGAAATCTGCGCACATGCCTGGAGAAATGATACATGGCGATTTATCAGGCAAGATGCCAGTCAAATCCATCGGGGGTGCTCAATATTTTCTTATGTTGAAGGATGACGCAACAGGCTTCAAGAATGTATGCTACTTAAAAGCCAAGGACGAAACTGCTACACGCATTCAAGAATTTTTCCGCTTCATAGAAAAACAAACAGGAAACCGTGTCAAGATTTTCAAGTCAGATAACGGGACGGAGTTTGTGAATAAAACTCTTGCGCAACTCTTCACAGAACAGGGCATCATTCATCAAACTACAGTACCATATTGCCCTGAATCCAATGGTCGGATTGAGAGGGAAATGCGTACAATAAAAGACTCCGCTCGTGCCATGATGCAAAAATCTGGAATAGCAGAATCACTCTGGGCAGAAGCAGTTGCTACTGCCGTCTATGTCCACAATCGAACTCTGAACAAGCAAAGCCCAGACAAGACAGCATTTGAGAAAATTTTTAAAAAGAAACCGGACCTAAGTCACCTGCGTGTCTTCGGATGTCCAGCTTTCGCACAAATACCAAAGGAAAAACGGCTTGTCTGGGAAACCAAAGCGAAAAAACTTCTTATGGTAGGGTATGACAGTAATTCATGTAAATATCGCTTATATGATGCACAGGAGAACACCATTACANAACTTCTTATGGTAGGGTATGACAGTAATTCATGTAAATATCGCTTATATGATGCACAGGAGAACACCATTACAGTGGCAAGGAACGTGAGCTTTGATGAATTTGATGGAGGATTCATGGGACAAAAGTCCTCATATACGTACTCAGATCAAGAAACTCCAGAGGCAACCCGTGACACGGAAGAGAGTGGCTCAGAAGACTTGATCACATCTGACAGCGATGAAGATCGAGAAACTCTAGAGGTAACGCGTGACACTGAAGACAGTGCCTCAGAAGAATTCCATCCCAATGGAGNGATCGAGAAACTCTAGAGGTAACGCGTGACACTGAAGACAGTGCCTCAGAAGAATTCCATCCCAATGGAGAATTAGAGACGAAAGCTGGAAATAGCAGTGAAGAAAACACATCGAAATTGAGGCGCTCAGACACACCTCCTATCACAAATAATAGTACAAGTGACATAAGGATAGTGATTCAAACCCCTAAAGGACAATACAAAGCAACGATACCGACTCAAGGAAGTTCCTCTGTCAAACTTCCAAAGAGTTCCAAAATTCTAGCCTCATCACGTCAGCTCAGATCAAGGTCTCTACTACGAACCCCTGATCGTTATCAAGCAAATATGGCCTCTATCATAGTTGAACCAACTTCCTACAAAGAAGCGATGGATTCTCCTGAAGCCAAAAAGTGGACAGCTGCCATCAAAGCCGAATTAAAAAGTCTCGATGAGAATCAGACATGGGAACTCGTCACTCGTCCAAAATCAGGAAATATTCTCGACAGTCGCTGGATTTTCAAAATAAAACATCACAGTGATGGAAGCGTTGATCGGTACAAGGCTCGCCTAGTCACCCGTGGTTTCAAGCAAAGCTATGGTATTGATTTCACCGAAACGTTTTCTCCCGTATGCCGATATGAGTCGATTCGGCTCGCTCTAGCCATTGTTGCCAGCAGGAACTTATTCATGATGCAATTCGACGTTACCACAGCATTTTTATATGGCAAGCTTAATGAAATTATTTATATGAACATTCCAGAGGGTTACCACGCAGATCCTGGAAGGGTATGTCTTCTGAAGAAAAGCCTGTATGGCCTGAAACAGGCGCCACGATGTTGGAACTCTACTTTTTCCAGTTTCTTAGCAAAGTTAAAACTGTTTCCAGCTTCAAGTGACACAAGTATCTTCCTCGGAAAAGTTATGGGATCGCAAGTTATAATTCTACTCTATGTTGATGATGGACTAGTCATATCTGATGAAAAGCACGCAGCTCTCTTTGTTCTAGACGAGATTAGCCGAAATTTTANTGATGATGGACTAGTCATATCTGATGAAAAGCACGCAGCTCTCTTTGTTCTAGACGAGATTAGCCGAAATTTTAGTGTAAAAGTTTCAGATCCAAGCCAATTTGTCGGAATTCAAATTAAACGTACCAAAGATGGCAGCCTGATTCTTACACAGCCTTTTCTCATCCATAAACTGTTGGAAGACTATGGAATGACTGATTGCAAACCATCGACTGTACCCATGCAGCCAAATANTGATGATGGACTAGTCATATCTGATGAAAAGCACGCAGCTCTCTTTGTTCTAGACGAGATTAGCCGAAATTTTATTGTAAAAGTTTCAGATCCAAGCCAATTTGTCGGAATTCAAATTAAACGTACCAAAGATGGCAGCCTGATTCTTACACAGCCTTTTCTCATCCATAAACTGTTGGAAGACTATGGAATGACTGATTGCAAACCATCGACTGTACCCATGCAGCCAAATACACAACTTGTTCCCGCTGAACAATGTGAGAATAAATTACCCTATCGTCAACTAATTGGTTCTCTCCTCTTTTTGTCCAGAACAACGCGACCAGACATCTCCTTTGCCGTTGCAAAACTCTCCCAGTTTTGCTCAAGTTACAATCAAAGTCATTGGATAGCTGCAAAGTTGGTGGTACGATACCTCAAAGGAACCTCAACTCAGGGATTGCTATTCAGTACAAAATCAAATCTAACCATACTGGGCTACACTGATTCTGATTATGCAGGAGANCAAGTTACAATCAAAGTCATTGGCTAGCTGCAAAGTTGGTGGTACGATACCTCAAAGGAACCTCATCTCAGGGATTGCTATTCAGTACAAAATCAAATCTAACCATACTGGGCTACACTGATTCTGATTATGCAGGAGANTCTCAGGGATTGCTATTCAGTACAAAATCAAATCTAACCATACTGGGCTACACTGATTCTGATTATGCAGGAGACCACAATGATAGGAAATCCACCACTGGAACAGCCTTTTTCTTGGGAAATTCCCTCATAAGTTGGACAAGTCAGAAGCAGCCTGTCGTCGCTGTCTCATCCACTGAGGCAGAGTACGTTGCCTTAGCATCAGGAGCTAAGGAGGCTGTCTGGTTACGAAACCTTGCTGGAGAATTAGGTATTCATCAAGATTCACCAACCGTAATTTTAGTGGATAATCAAAGCTCTATACGACTAGCCCAAAACCCAGAATATCATGCTAGATCGAAACACATCGATGTTCGCTTCCATTTTACCAGAAGCCTCATCGAGGATGGCAAAATAGTTGTACACTATGTCCCCACAAACGAACAAGCAGCTGATATCTTCACGAAACCCTTAGTAAAAGAAAAATTCCAGAAAATGAGAGAAATTCTTGGAGAAGCAAGCACTGAAGATCTGCAGCACCAAGATCGTCCATCTGAACCAACCAGTGCAAAAGCTAAAGGACTAAAAAGCTTCTTAACTCTTCCAATTATGATGATGTTGTTCTTTACCGTTACAGGGACCTCAGCCGGAATTTTGTATCAAACATCCCAGCCAGTACTGTGGCGTCAGAGTTCAACTCCAGTCACGAAAGGCAACTACAGGGTATACCTCACCGTCAGATTAATCCACCCTTGTGAAATACTCACACTTGATATTATTCACCATGATAATCTTGCCGTTGCCAAAACACAATGTGAGAACATGTATCAAGAAATGTTCGTAGATGAAATGAAGAAAATGTGCAAAGAAGAAACGGAGCGTACAATTGTCATGCGCACGAAACGATTTATTATAACTTCTTTGATTTTAGGACTAATAATCGCTACTGCTGTTGCTGGTATTGGGTTGGGAACAGCAAGTGTTGTTGTCTCTTCGATCAATTCGGGAAAAATATCGGACATAAAAAACGAAATTTCTAAACAAGCAAAGGCAGCTGATGTGCTTGAAAAACGGATGGTTCTTTTGGAGGCCTCTACAAGAAATCTGCGTTCAGATTTTCACAAAATGATTCGTCACTTGGAGGAACACGAAAATGACTTCGAAGAGTTGAAGTACAAACACGTCAGTACATCTTACGCCATTTCCTACCTCACAACCCGAATGATGCTAGTGAAACAAGTGGTTCAGGAAACTACGAGACAATGGAATAGCGGTCACGTTTATCCCTCGTTTCTTGACTACCTCAATGTCACTCTACCCTGTGGAGACCAGTGCCCTCTAACTCTCGCTACACCTCGACGATGCCACCTCACTGAAGATGCCAAAAATNTACCCTGTGGAGACCAGTGCCCTCTAACTCTCGCTACACCTCGACGATGCCACCTCACTGAAGATGCCAAAAATCATAAAGAACTGAAACTATAGGGTAACCATTTACTTCTAGAGTTTGAGCTCGAGGCAGACCCGTTTGAGTTAATGGCTAGAAAAGGAAACAAAACGTGTAAAATCGTATATACTGGACCACGAAATGTTATAGTCTCAAAAGCTGGAAACTGCACTACAGCAATTAATGTGAGACCACAAGCTAATCATGATGTCATTCNTGTTATAGTCTCAAAAGCTGGAAACTGCACTACAGCAATTAATGTGAGACCACAAGCTAATCATGATGTCATTCTGTTTCCTTCTGTAGGTTGTATGTCACACGGAAAATTTCCAACGGAATCAAAATATTTTTCAATTGAGCGATGTGATCCCTCACATACCTTTGATGAAGTGGATTATCTACAGGTGAAACCACATTTTGGCTCTAACTACGTCTATTGCCCTGACATGAACCTTGAAATTAATGGGAAGTCACATGCCTGTCCTAATGAAGTATTTAGTATTCCTGTTACAGCAAGTTTCAAAATAAATGAAACAGAGTTCATTGGATCCCAAGTTCATCTAGATCACCAAGAAACTATAGATCCGCTCTTCACAATGCAAACCAACTGGCATCTTCAACCGCATGTAAACTTAACCAATATTATGGAAGAAACAGCAGACGACGCAATTGATTCAGGGTCAAGTGTCATCAATCATCCCATGACATGGACAACCTTGAGTACTACAATCATCATATTTGTACTTCTGATAATTTTCATCATTTATTATGTCCGAGACAAGAAGTTCAAAGTCACTGTCATCGCTGTACCAAAGGATCAAGCAGAGAATATTGAGATGGAGGAGATTCCAGACACTCGTAATTGAGGGGGGGNCATCGCTGTACCAAAGGATCAAGCAGAGAATATTGAGATGGAGGAGATTCCAGACACTCGTAATTGAGGGGGGGTGTTAGAAATACAATCACGAGTCGACCCCATGGTCCCTTCATGACTCATAGTCGCTTTTAGTTCTATTTCCTTGAACTGTTTACTTAGAATTTGAACCCATGACTCATTGTCTTAAGGTCCTATTCTCAAAGCTTTGTTCAATATATTTTTGAGTTCTCTAAAAATTAAATAAAGGAAATTCAGTAATCTTTTCAACTCGTAAGAACCCAGTCCTTTTGTTTTTTTTTTTTTTGTCAGTTCACTTGATCGAAGAAGCGATCCACACAATAATTATTATAATAAGGCGTACCAATCATTAAAAACTTCGTCTTCTCATGGTTAAGACTTAATGAATTCGTCCTAACCCAATTATTAACATTAGCTAACTCTAAACTTACAATATCCGATATGGTTTGTAAATTATTAATGTCGCCATAAAAAATTAAATTGGTATCATCGACAAAAATTTCCACTTCGCAATATTTCAATTCATCAGGCAAATTATTAATAAACAATGTAAACAATGATGGACCTAATACAGAACCTTGGACTAAGCCAGTTAGTATGTTTATCTTTTCGGTTAATCTACCGTGCATGTCAATATATTGCGTTCTATTGTTTAAATAATTTCTTAACCAATAGTCCGAAATATTGTACTTATTTTTAATTTTTGTAACAATTTTTCACGATGAACCGTTGGGAAAGTATTGCACAGATCTAACCTTATTACATACGCTATTTTTCCATTCTCTATATTTTTCTTTACTTTATCAATTACAGAAAGGATGGCTAATTTTGTTGAATATTGTTGACGGTTACCAAATTGAAATTTGGATAAAAACGGGTATTTAAGCGTAAAATTTAGTTTTTTTCAGGTAAATTTTTTTTAAGAATGTCATTACAAAAGGACATACACCAATTGGACGAAAGTGAGAAGACACATCAGTATTAGTAATTTTAGGAAAAGGAATTATTCTACTGACTTTTAGAATTTTAGGCGCTCTACCTAATTGAAATGACCTATTACAAAAGTCGAGTAACCATTCTTTAAATTTAACATAATTTGAAAACATTATTTTACTTAAACCACTATGATCGACAAAGCTTGATTGTTTGTTTTTGATTATGGCCCACGCTTCTTCCATTTCTGTCATTGATACACTTTTTACAAAGAAATGCTCATTGTCCAACCGGGTTTCAGCAACCACTGTTTCTATTGTATCATATGGTATAACTCCTGCCGGAAAACGAGCTAGCATAAAATAAATTTAATTCATTTTCATTAAGTTCATCGAAACTACAGGATCCATTTTTCTTAAAATTTAAGTCGAACATATTGTGGCGCGATGTCGGATTACCTATCTTTTCCAACACAATCTAAACCTCACTCGTCCACGTTCCGTTTCGACGCAAGGTCGGGTTTCAGTATTTCCGTGATTATGATAGCCGGGGATGGGCAAGGTTGTCAATTCTTATTTATTCCTAATTACAATCGGGATTCTTTTCCTATTCTGTCGTATGATTCTGGGTATGGGGTGTAGTGGAGTAAGGGAATACTTCGGGTCTAGTACTGTAGTACCGGTACTCTAGATCCGGTACTGTGGTACCGGTACTATGACTCCAGTACACTAATGCCGCTACTGTCTCTAGTGTTGGGTTGATTCCTCACGAAGTTCCATCTCCGGGGTAGGGTCTGGATCTCAGTGGATATTTCGATACCACGGATCTCTAACTCCGGTGTGGAGCCCGAGTATCTATTGGTATTACTATACCACGGATCCCTAACTCTGCGGATCTCTGACTCTGCGGGTTTCCAACTCCACCGATCTCTGATACTGTGGGTCTCTAACCCCACGGGTCTCTAACTCTGCGGGTTTCTGATACCGCGGATCCCTAATACTGCGGCTCTCTGATACCACGGATCTCTAATACTGCGGGTCTCTGATACCGCGGATTTCTAATACAGGAGTCGGGTTCTGTTTCTAACTCCGGGAAACCTATCAACACAACTGGGTGAGTGGTGGATAGTACTAGTAGTTCTTACCCGGATGCATCCTTTTTTATTTCCCCATGACTTCTGGTAGAATACAAACTAAGGGTATGGCTTTGGACGAAACTCAATCAGGTACCGAAGTCTCCGGAGTCACCAGTCGAGTCGATTAGGTCAGAACCAATGGGAACTCCAATGATCCGCCCGGTGTCCCCGAAACCAGCGGTTAACCTGCCGATAATTGTGCGCTCCGTTGGATTCTCCACAGGTTGATGCTCGTCTTGGTCTAATGTGCCACGCGGCTCTTTTTCCGATTACCCTAGGCGGGGGCAGCCCCCGCCGAGTTCCCGGTCACCTCTGGAAGACCTTATGGAAACACACTCACCGATCCGAGAATCATAATGCTGGCTCGAGTCTCTCTCCTCCTTCTGGCTCGAGACACTGGCCCTCAAGGGCACTTAGCGAGTCACAATAAGTCCACCTCACAAGTCCTTATCTATCCACCAATTTAATTATGATAAATATTATTGATTTAAGTCAAAGACAAAACTCAAGAAAGCTTAGAGATAAACTTACGACCAACAAAAAAGTCAAGAAAAGAGCACACTAAGTATAGTACAACAAATGATAGATTAGACTAACTACTACTCTTATGACTAATGTAGAGCTACCCTCTCACTCCTACGGCCAAAGTAGAACTAACCATCCTCCCCTCCCCAGACATCCACGAACCTTATTTATGCACTCGCCAATACCACTAAAGCAGATGGAGAGTTCCTTCCTTCTACTGACTTGTATGAATCCACTCCTTAGTCCGTATGACAAAGGAATAGGCTCATAAAAACCCCTCCCTGCTGTTTCCTGTCAAATTCTCAGAATGCCCTGATGTCCGAGTAATCACCGGATTTTCTTTCACGCCACAATATTTTGAAGAGTATCCCATACACCTTTGTTCTTAATGTTAACATCAAACCTATTTCTAGTCTTTATTTTTAGCATAGTGTTAATTTGGTTTTAATAAGTTGTTCGTTTTCTTATTAAATTCAATTTTTGTACACTTCCATAATCTATAGTCATTCAAAGGTGATTTTTCAAGTTGTTTTAACTCATAACTTTTTTTTAAATTTAGAATAGTTTCCCTAATTCTAATCATTTTCACAGGACTCACTATATCGTACAAATTTGTTATTTTTTAACCATAAAGTCAAAATAATCGTCAATGTCGTTTGGTAATGAGTTAAAGAAGTTCCACTTATCTATAATTTCATTAAACTTTTGAAACAATACCTTTGTAGTTTCTATAATTAATATACTTGTAAGTTTTTTTCTTTTTGACAATGTTTAATGATAAAAGAACTAAACAATGATAGGAAATATTCTGTGTCAGTACATTGTGAAGGTTTTAACAAAGGATTATTTGTAATGGCCAAGTCTAGTATGTTATCTTTACGTGTCGGTTGTTTTACTAGTTGATAAGCATTGTGTCTTTCACAAAGTTTTTGTAATTTTTTTACGTTCCACACAATCAACTAGTGCATTAATATTAAAATCGCCAAGTATGTAGACAAACAAACCATACCTAAATAGCTGAGACAAAGTTAGTTCTAAGTTATAAAAATTCTTAGAGGTTGCTTTTGTCATATAGATACAAACCACTATAAAACTTTTATTAAAATTAATTTGACATTTTATGGCAATTATTTCAATTGTCGAATTTTCTTTCCACTCAGTTTTTTTGATTTCAATTAGTTGAATTTTGAAATTTTTTTTATACATTATTTCTACACCTCATCCGTGAGTCTCTTTATCTACTCTTAAAATATAATAATTATTTGAATGCATACATTAAAATAACTTTTTAGCCATGTTTCTGTTAAACAGAGAACATCTATATCAAATTCAGATAAAAGACTAAAAATTTTGTAGTATTTACACGCAAAAGATTGGACATTTTGATGCGCTAATAAAATTCGATTATTATTACTTGATCTTTCATCTAGTCATTAATTCAAAATTTCTGTTCCCGGTTGTTGAGCTAATCCAGCTTGAGAATCTTCTGATATCGGGCGTCCAGGACCACCATTGCTTTGATTAAACAGTTGGTTAACAAAATTTAATTGTGAAAATTTAGTCGCTGTGGTAGGTTGATTCAAGCATTGGACAAGAATAGAAGAATCGTTGAATTCCAAGAATACTCCATCAATTAATATCCTTTCACGTAATATCTTTGCTTGTTTTCCCACAGCCAGTGTCTTTCTTAATTCATCACGAAGCAATTTTCTTTTATGCTGTAGTGCAGGTGGTAAATCTTCGTTGATAAAATTTTTTATTTTCCTATGCATCAACAGCTTTGCATCAGGATAGAATCGCCGCGTTATGTCTTAGGAAAAAATTGTTGACGGACAAAGCTCCACAATCCATAGCGAAAGAATTAACTGTCGTAACCAGGCTGGAACAAAAAGCATTCTGTAAAAAATCACACAAGTGCACAAGTTCTAACTCTCAACCCCTACCCAATCTTCATCAATGACGTTTCAGTCGCCCCTATTATTCACTTATCTCTACAAATTTTAGTTCATCTCATTCACTTGCGCTTAATCATTTAGGGAATTTTTCTACATGATTTTATCTTAACCTGCGAACTGCGTACCGCTAACCAATCCTCGTCCGCGTGAAGTGTAAAAATGTAATTAATTGCAGTTGACCTTTAGGCAGCGAACCCGTTAACATATGTAAGTACGCTGTTGACAAGATAGGTATCTACAATAAGAGTTGACCCCTTATTATACAGGGTGCCCAAAGTTTTTGGATACCGATTTCATAACTTCTCGCTGTATTTTTGTGACTAGGTACAGTCCATATCACTTGTGAAGGCCATTTAGAGGGCCATGACTAAAATACTGACAAAATGCTGACCGATGTTATCCCTTATTTGATACTTATGCAGCCTTTTGTCGGTCAGCATTTTGTTGGGAAGCATTTTACTCTTCGCAAGTGGTATGGACTGTGTAGGGAAAGGCTACAAAGGTTGCGAAATGAACAAATTTCTTAATTTTCAATTGCTTTGACCAGCCGCACTAAAATGCAAACAATATATCTTTAGTAAGGATTACGGACACTTCCAATTAACAACAGTTGACAATTGTCACACTTGTCACCCGTGTGACAATTGTCACACTTGCCACTCTTGTGACAATTGTCACACTTGCCACCCATGTGACAATTGTCACACTTGCCATCCTTGTGACAATTGTCACACTTGCCACCTTTGTGACAAATGACACACGTGCTCCCTTGTTACAATTGTCACACTTGCCACTCTTTTGACAATTGTCACACTTGCCACCCTTGTGACAATTGTCACACTTGCCACCCTTGTGGCAATTGTCACACTTGCCACCCTTGTGACAATTGTCACACTTGCCACTCTTCTGACAATTTTCACACTTGCCACCTTTGTGACAATTGTCACACTTGCCACCTTTGTGACAATTGTCACACGTGCCACCCTTCTGACAATTGTCACACTTGACACTCTTCTGACAATTGTTACACTTGCCACCCTTGTGACAATTGTCACTATTGCCACACTTGCGACAGACAATTAACAAAATTGTCAAAACTTGATCCCGTCCTCAATTCACCCTAAGGCTTAAAAAGTTCCTTCCATCCCAAGTCTCATAGGTGCTCTTCCAGGTGTTTCCAGTACCAAGTCCTGGAGAATAATGAAAGAATTTCCCTGTGCTTCGGCTTTTATACCCTAAGGAAGTACCTGAAGCGATACAGGGTGCAAGAAAAAGTACCAAATAGAACTAGCATAAGAAATAAAGCATAGTACGCAGGGAGAGACAGTTACAGCAATAGAGGACGTCCTTTCTCCGTTTCGTCTGCTGATTGGTTGGTGCATTTGTGTAGCTCCTTCTGACGAATCAGATACGAGACATGTTGTCAGGAGCTAACAAACTACACAAGGAGAAAGAGTTACAGCTATAAAGGACGTCCTTCTGTCTGCTGATTGGTTGGTTCATTTTTGTAGCTTTTTCTCCCGATAAATCAGATACGAGACATGTTGTCAAGAGCTAACTAACCTAACTACTTAACCGAACCTAACGATCCTTACTAACGTAACAGTCTAACTAACCTAACAATCTAAGTAAGCTAACAACAAATTTTCATTACGATTCAAGCTTTTTATTTCAAAACTCAGTAATCTATTCCTATGATGTCATGAAAATGAATTTGTGACATCCATTTGGCAACATTTCATACGCAAAATAAAAAACCTAAACGTATACACCATATTGACCAACATAGACAAGGTTCGGCTAACATGGCCATAACTGTCATCAATCAGTAAAAACCTTTTTAGTTAAAATTTATGGACTTGTGTGACCAACCAGCTGTACCAAACTGTACAGCATTCTACCCGTGAGGAATACCAGAACCCGCGTCACCTTGGGGCAAAGTTCGCTGTAGAAATTTATTTTTAGAAAAAGTTTATTATACGAATACACTTGCAGGACAAATGGAGGGGTAATAGGCATATTTCTACACTGGAGCATGGGTCTCCTTATCTCACAGGAGTGTTTTTACTCATATTTGTCTTTGTCTCTGGGGATTAAAGCCTCGCTTGGCTACTGTGAGAGTACGAGTCTCCTCACATCTAACCACCGAGTGATACAGAATCCTTTCCACAATGTGCATTAAGTATTGTTCATGTGAACGTCCACAACGCAAGTACAATGCGTACTTCGCATACAAACGTCCTCTGTGCAGTACAGTAACCTACGTGTACTGCTCATGTAATCGCCCACTGCGCATACAAACGTCTTCTGTAACAATCAGAGCGTAACGGATGAAAGCAAAGCGAGAGCGACAGCGAAGCGTGTGGTGAAAAAATATTGAAGGCGAGAACGGAGCGGGAAAACTTATTGAAGCGAGAGTGGTGCAAATGGGTGATAAATTTGGGAGTGGGAGCGGAGCGGCATAAAATTAAAAGTTTAGGAGGAAGATTGGGAGCGGAAAGAATAGGCAATATTTTTAAGGAGCTAGGTGGGAAACATTTTTTGGGAGCGAGAGCGGGAGGTAAACCGCCGACCTTTGAGTACTGGGGAAAGATTAGCTCTTGACATTGGAACCATGGGATGGCAAGGTGTCAATGGTCAACCGCGAGTATACCAACCTTAGATGGGCAGATGGATAGGATTGATAAACTTAAAGTTTGGTTGTGAAGCAACATTGAAAGTGAAGAAGTTTGCAAACAAGTTTGAAAGTTTCTGAGAAGATAATGTCTCAGGCCTATTACCCCGACACATACCGACCACCCGAGGTACCTTACCCTCCAGCCTCTGCGGCAACATTTCCAACCTCAGTTTTTGTCCCTTCAAGATGATGCTTGTGCGGCTTCATTTCCAACCTTGCTCACGTTGTTGCAACCGAATAAGTTCGAATAGTACATGTCTATTATCTATGCTGCAACTAATGCTAATTAGCTGTTCGTATGATATATATATATGATGCCCATGAGTTATGCATAGTATGCCCATATGCTACTCAGACTTACGAGCAGGAGGCCTGGGTCCTGTGCCACAATCACTGACATTTTGACAGTGACATATTGACATATCGACAGTTGACATTGACAGGAATGCTAAAATAACGCGCCACGAAAAAAATGTCATATTCAAGGATTTTTGACACTTGTCAAACTTTTCTGACATTTTTATGTCAAATATAGTAAATATATTCGGTTTATTCTAAACTTTTCTTTGAAACCAAAATCAGTGGATGGGATGAAATTCATTCTTACTTTGTATTATTTTTTTAGTGGACGAAGCAATACGTCAATATCTTCACTGTCGCTGCTACTAGAGTCGCTGACATCAAACGTAGCCATAAGTCAACAATTTTTATACAAAAGATTTAATTTTCCAAACCTGACAGAGGTAAATCCCTCTGTCAAATATTTATGACATTTTTGACAAGTATAAGTCAATGTCGCACAGACGCAAAAAAAGTCAATGACAATTACTTGTAAAATTTCAAATTTTACCTGTCGAATGTCGAAATTCATCTGTCACTGTCATATGTCACTACCATCTTTGTGGCGTGATATTTTGTGTAAATTGTTGACAAATACATGTGAATGTCAATATGTCAATATGTCATTTGATTGTGGCATAGGACCCTGACTGTATGGAAGTTTTGCCATATATTACGATGTATCCCAAAACTTCCATACATGCATGAGTAACTGTCTGTATATAAGTTTTGCCATACATTCGGATTTATCGCAAAATGTCCATACAGACAGGGGTTCTGACTGTATGGAAATTTTACCATATGTGCAGTTGTATCGCAAAACTTCCACACACGCAGGAGTTATGACTGTTTGGAAGTTTTGCCAATTTTTCCAAATTTTCAATGTTGCCGATTTCATAATTTTCCAATGTTGCCGATTTCATAAGTTTTCAATGTTGCCGATTTTATGATTGTTCAATGTTGCTGATTTCATAGTTTTTCAATTTTGCCGATATCATAATTTTTTAATGTTGTCAATTTCATAGTTTTTCAATGTTGCCGATTTCATAATTTTTCAATGTTGCCGATTTCATAGTTTTTCATTGTTGCCGATTTCATAATTTCACAATTTGTGGTAACTGAAGGGGCTTGTTCATAATATGCGCAGCCAATAAAAATTTTATCAAGTATATGTGCAACTCAGGCTTAGCATATGGGGACCTTAAGTGTAGCTTATGGGCATCTCGTGACTAAAAACTTATTATCTCATATTTTGACATTTTTACGAATGAGAGTCCCAGCTTAGATAGATTCAAGATTAGTAAAGAGTTCCATTTTCGACATGTCAGTTGTCGACAGGTGAGGGATAATAATAGATAAGAAAGCTCTTGATAAGGTATGAAATATTCTGAGGACCAATTAATAAGAGAAAAAAGATACAATCACGAAGAGAGGATATAGACCAACCACAAAGAGAGTATATAGACCAATCACGAAAAGAGGATATAGACCAATCACGAAGAGAGGATACATGGGAGTTGGCGATAGTAAATTTACAAATTACAAATCCGACCCACTTTGAAGCTTTTCAGCCTTAATTTCGCTGAAGAGCTTTTCCTATCTCTTATTAGCCTTCATCTATGGACAGTTGCCTACGTTGCCCTCATCTGTCCAGTCCTTTCCTGCATTCCCCCTTAGTTAGCCGCATCCATACCATACATCGCCGAATCCCTCTCGTCCCTGCCCGCATAATTTCCATAATTCCAAGAATCCATCCCTTGTTAACAAGCACCAAGCACAAGCAAAATGTCCCCATATTTCTCTCTTCCATAACAACATCCTTCTTGTAATTCGTGCCGCTGCCAGAATTCCTCTTGCATTTGCTCGTATTTCTCTTGCTCCTACCCGCATCTCTTCCGCCCCAGCCCGCATTCTTCCCATACTTTCTCATATCCTCCCGTTTCTTCCCACATCTTTGTTGTATATCCCCGCATCATTTTGGACCTACCCACTTCGCTGGTTTTTATACCAGCATTCTTCCCATATCTCCCCGCATATCTACCGTCCCTGCCCGCATCTCTCCCGACCAAGCCTGAATCCTCTTGTACATCCCTGCATTCCTTTGCATATCCTCTTATCCCTCCGTCGTTGCTCGTATTTCTACCCGCATCCCTCCGGACCCTGCCTGAATCCTCTTGTGTATCCCGCAATCCCATTCGCACATCCCCTTATCACCTCGTTCATGCCCGCATCCCTCCCGTCATTTGCCACATCCCTCTCGCCATTTTATGCATTCCTCTTGTCCCTTCTCTCATCGTTCCCGCCTCCGCCCGCATTTTTCTCATACCTTCTCATATGCTTTTTGTCATTGCCGCATCCCTCATGCCTCTTGTACATACTCGCAACTCTCCCATCCATACTCGCGCCCTTTTCATATNCCGCCCCAGCCCTCATCCTTCCCATACTTTCCTATATCCCTCCCGTTTCTTCCCACATCCTTCTTGTACATCCCTGCATTCATTTTGGACCTACCCACTTCGCTCCCTTTTATACCAGCATCCTTCCCATATGTCCCCGCATATCTACCGTCCCTGCCCGCATCCCTCCCGACCAAGCCTGATTCCTCTTGTACATCCCTGCATCTCTTTGCATATCCCCTTATCCCTCCGTCGCTGCACGTATTTCTACCCGCATCCCTCCCGATCCTGCCTGAATCCTCTTGTGCATCCCGCAATCCCATTCGCACATCCCCTTATCACCTCGTTCATGCCCGCATCCCTCCCGTTATTTGCCACATCCCTCCCGCCATTTTCTGCATTCCTCTTGTCCTTTTCCTCATCGTTCCCGCCTCCGCCCGCATCTTTCCCATACCTTCTCATATGCTTCCCGTCATTGCCGCATCCCTCATGCCTCTTGTACATCCATACTCGCATCCTTTCTATATCTTCTTGTATCCTCACCGTCCCTCCGACCCTGCCTAAATCCACTTTTACATTCCGGCATCTTTTTTGCACATCACCTTATCTCTCCAGTCACTGCTCGTATTTTTACCCGCATCCTTCCCGACCTTGTTTGAGTCCTCTTGCACATCCCGGCATCACGTTCGCACATGCCATTATCTCTCCCGTCATTTTCTACATCACTCCAGTCTCTGGCCGCATTCTCCCCATATCTTCCTATATCCTTCCTGTCTGCCCGCATCCCTCCCGTCTCTTCCCACATTCCTCTTGTACATTCTCGCAACGCTCCCGTCCATACCCGCATCCTTTCCATATATTCTCACATCCCTCCCGTCTCTCCCCGCATCCCTCCCGACCCTACTTGAATCCTCTTTTACATTGCGGCATCCCTTTTGCACATCCCGGTATCCCTTCAGTTCATCATGCCCGCATTCTTACCGTCTTTTACCGCATCTCTCTTGTGCCTTCCCGCATCTCTCCCATCCCTGCCCACGTCCTTCCCTTGCGGGGTTTTTGTACAGGGAATATGAATAGACTTATTTGAAAGATGTCAACAACGCATTTACATATGTTAACTCTCAGCGGTTATCGATTGCATTTTTTCCGATTAAACGAATTTTTTTCGAAAAACAATTGTTAACTTCACGCATAGGACGCAATAACTTGCTCAGTTTTTCATGTTTTTTTGTAGTAAATCCCTAATAACTTTTCAACTATCAGGCCAACTGATATCCAAAATTTTCCAAATTATTCAAAATTAGTTAATTCGAGATGTCACAGAGCCCCAGAAAATTCGGAAAAATTTAATTGGTAAAAATTAAGGTCAAACTGGCAACATTTACAAATGTTAACGCGTACGCAGTTGCCGGGTTAACGGTAGCACACTGTTGCCCTTGTAGTTGTAAAACATCTCCCACCTAGTATGTTCTTTACACATCTGCTGCTCGAAAGAATGGATGAAGAGGAGAGATGTTCCTGGCTCCAAAACAAATATCGCACCAAACTGAANCGTCATTGCCGCATCCCTCATGCCTCTTGTACATACTCGCAACTCTCCCATCCATACTCGCGCCCTTTTCATATCTTCTCGTATCCTCACCGTCCCTCCCGACCCTGCCTGAATCCACTTTTACATTCCGGCATCTCTTTTG